>BPLR01018387.1:0-192865 GCA_021605095.1 Caerostris extrusa | reverse complement strand
TGAATTTAAATTCGAGTTTAGAAATGATTTCTTTTACAGGGAAAAATTGAAATTGAAAATAAAATGAATAAAAATCAAATATTTGTTATTATAAAGTGCAGGTTGGGCAGCCAAATTCTAACTGGGTGTGTCATTGGCAGGGCCAGTTTAGATGAAAAAGGCCCTAGGCTATTTCACTTATGAGGCCCCTTCACCTCCATTTTTAAGTTTGTAAATTGCTTGAGAGATAATAAAATACATCATTACTGTGATATATATCAATCTGTTAAATGAAACATGTTTTAGTGGTACTAATCTTTATAAAAAATGTGGCACGGATAATAAATAAAAAAAAAGTCGAGAACACTTATTTGGACATTTATTCTCAGCGCCCTATATAATACTTGTAGCAATAACTAATCAAACATAACATACAACATTTACAAAGAAACAAATTCAATTAATAAAATTCTTTGACTAAGAAAATAAAATATGCAATAAAAATTATCGTATTTTCTATCCAAATTAAAGCTTAGTAGCATAAGACACGTTAATATTCACCATAGCAATCAGTGAACGTATGAACTATACTTTGGTGCAATCTAAAAAGTATATACAAACGAACAAACCCAATGAGCCAAAACGTTGATCTTAAACAATACATTTTTATGTTTGTTTATTAGAAAAATATGTGTAGAATTTCTCTAATTTTCGATTCAGTATTTTAGAATAGTGTAATTCTAATTTTACTAACAATTTGAATCTTGAGACTCTGAGGCTGAAGCCTAGTTAGCCTATAGGAAAAACCGGCCCTGGTGGTTGGAGTTCAGATACTTGAGACACAGGTTGGAGAACTAACAGCCCTGACTTACTTACGCATGAACATCATATACGTACAATTGATGGCAGACAATATTTAACACATTTAAAGACATATAAAAAGATTTTAAGATGTCTTTAAAGGTAAATTCGTGAAGAAGGATTCCACTTCTGGTCAAAAACCCCCGTTACTTAGGTACGAGCAGGAGGCGCGTCTAAGTGTCTCTGATTACCGCCTCATTAAATAAGAACTTTTACACTTATAGTGGTAGTTTCTTCTCTCTCTTTGTCTTTCTTTCTTCTTTTCTTTTGCTCCGTCTCTTTCTGGAAGTCGAGGGAGTGATCAGTTTTCAACAGTTTTTCTCGGGTGTCATCTCGCTTGTAAGTCGTTTTTATTCAAATTACGATGTTCCTGTAGGGAGTGGCTTGTTCTCTAAGACATCCTTAACTTTTGTTTTGCTGCAATACTTTGGTGCTCTGCAGGAAAACTCAATTTTCACTTTTACTTTTCTTTTTAGGTAGATTGAATTTAAATTCAGGTTTAGAAATGATTTCCTTTACAGGGGGAAAAATAATAATTTAAATTGAAAATAAAATGAATAAAAAATCAAAAAATATTTGTTAGTATAATGTGCAGGTTGGGCAGCCAGATTTTTAACTGGGTGTGTGGTTGGCAGCGCCGATTTAAATGAAAAAAGGCCCTTTTTTCACTTTAAGAGGCCCTTCACCTCCCATTTTTAAGTTTGTAAATTAATGAGAGATAATAATAAAATACATAATTACTGTGATGTATATCAATATGTTAAATGAAACATGTTGTGATTGGTACTAATCTTTGTAAAAATATGGCACGGATAATAAATAAAAAAAAAAAGTCGAGAACACTTATTTGGACATTTATTCTCAGCGCCCTATATAGTACTTGTAACAATAACTAATCAAACATAACATACAACATTTACAATGTAACAAAATTCAAATAATAAAAATCTTAGACTACGAAAATAAAATATGCAATAAAAATTATCATATTTTCTATCAAATTAAAGCTTAGTAGCATAAGGCAAAGACGTCAATATTTGCCATAGCAATCAGTGAACGCATGAACTATACTTTGGTGCAATCTAGTATACACAAAACGAACAGACCCAATGAACCGAACGCGTTGATCTTAACCAATACATTTTTATGTTTGTTTATTAATCATATGTGTAAAATTTCTCCTTATTTTCGATTCAGTGTTTTTAGAATAGCGTAATTCTAATTTTGCTGCAATTTGAATATAGGCATCTCTTGATCTTGAGGCCTAGGCTGAAGCCTAATTAGCCTATACGAAAACCGGCCCTGGTGGTTGGGTTTAGATACTTGAGACACAGGTTGGATAACTAACAGCTTTTTTTTATACACGCGAACACCATACACGTACAATTGATTTCAGACAATATTTAACACATTAAAAGACATATAAAATATTTTAAAAGATTTCTTTAACGAATTAAAGATTTGTGAAGAAGGATCCCACTTCTGAGCCGAAAACCCGATACTTAGGTACGAGCAGGACGCGCGTCTAAATGTCTCTGATTACCGCTTCATTAAATAAGAACTTTTTACACTTGTAGTGGTAGTTTCTTCTCTCTTTTCTTTCTTCTTCTTTTCCGTCTCTTTCTAGGAAGTCGAGGAAGTGATCAGTTTTCAACAGTTTCTCGCGTGTCATCTCGCTTGTAAGTCGTTTTGTTCAAATTACGATGTTCTCGAAGACATCCTTAACTTTTATTTTGCTGCAAAACTTTGGTGTTCTGCAGGAAAACTCGAATTTTCACTATTCTTTTTTTCGATTCCTTCTATTAGCTCACACTCTCCTATATATATATCTTGTTCAAATTTTCAATCGTTAATAATATACTTTTTATTCATCCACTCAAGTTCAAATACATTTTGAACTTGTAGTGGATGACACTGAATGTTAATACAGTTTTTCAAATATTAATTCAGTAATTAAATTTAATTAATTAATTTTAGCTCTTTTAGATTTGAATATACTACCAATAGATGACGCCAGATAAACATAAAAAATGAATGAAAATTATTTGTAAAGGACTTTCTGCAATACAGTGAAAAAAAAGTAGGAATTGACTTTAAAATTTTTTTTTTTTTACTTGTTTTTAGGTATACTGAATTTAAATTCGAGTTTAGAAATAATTTCCTGTACAGGAGAAAAAAATAAATAAAAAATTTATAATAGTAATAATAATGCATAAATAAATAATTTATAATAGTAATAATAATAAATAAATAAAATATAATAAATCATCAATATAATAAATCAAATATAATAAAACTTCAAATAATCAAATATAATAAAACAAAAATTTTAATAAATTAAAAATCAAAAATTTGTTAGTGTGGAGTGCAAGTTAGATAACTGGTTTGTAATTGGATGTGGTTAAGTTCAGATACTTGAGACACTGGTTAGAGAACTTACTGACGCACGAACACCACACACGTACAATTGATGGCAGACAATATTTAACACATTTAAAGACATACAAAAAAGATTTTAAAAGATGTCTTTAAAGAATTAAAGTTCGTGAAGAAGGATTCCACTTCTGAGCCGAAAACCCGATACTTAGGTACGAGCAGGGCGCGCGTCTAAATGTCTCTGATTACCGCCTCATTAAATAAGAACTTTTACACTTGTAGTGGTAGTGTCTTCTTTCTTTCTTTTCTTTTTCTTCATCTCTTTCTAGGAAGTTGAGGAAGTGATCAGTTTTCAACAGTTTCTCGCGTGTCATCTCGCTTGTAAGTCGTTTTATTCAAGTTACGATATTCGAGTAAAAGCAGAATGGCTAGTTCTCGAAGACATCCTTAACTTTTGTTTTGCTGCAAAACTTTGGTGTTGTGCAGGAAAACTCGAATTTTCATTTTCTTTTAAGGTGATTGAATTTAAACTCGAGTTTAGAAATAATTTCTTTTTCAAAAGGGAAAAATAATTTAAATTTAAAATAAAATGAATAAAAATCAAAAATGTGCTAGTGTAGTGTGCAGGTTGGGCAGCCAAACTCTAACTGGGTGTGGTTGGGTTAAGATACTTGAAGCACATGTTAAAGAACTCACAGTTTTATTGGCATACGTACAATAGATGACAGACAGTGTTTAACACAATTAAAGACATATAATTATAGATTAATGGAAGGATTCTACTACTAATTCGAAAACCCGATATTCAGGTACACACAGGGTGCGCGAAAGATACTTCCTTGAGAGTCTGTAGTGGCTGGCTAGCGCTCTGGCCTTTGGTATCACGGACTTCAGGTTGAATCCTGGCGATGGTGGTTCGGATTTCGCGTTGAACAGTAGGTCCCAGTCTAATTAGTCTAAAGTGTGCAAAAAGTGACCGTAAAGCGTCAAACCAAACCAACCAGTAATAGTCTGTAGTCCATCTTATAAGCCGGGATGCGCTAAATACATTTCCTTTCGGGGTGAGACACTATAAGCTAAACATTTCTCTGCGGCATCATAGGTTTGCGCTGTACTTCCTCTCGGGTGAGAGTCTCGAGGCCTACTATCCAATTCTCCTGAACGCCGCAGAGTCCTCTTTTTCAGTGTGTTGGAGAAAGCACGGTGGCAAGACTCTAATAACTATTTGTAATCAACTCTTATAGGTTCTACAACTTCTATTCTACGATTCCACTTCTAAGCGAAAAACCCCATCTCAGTTACGCAGGGTTCACGAAAGATACTTCCTTTCCGGGTGAGAGTCTGTGGGTCAATTAATACTCAGAATTACATTAAGTATATTTCCTCTCGGGGTGAAAGACTGTAAACTATACTTTTCTCAACCGAAGCGCGTGATTGTTCTGTACTTCCTCTCCGGTGAGAGTCTCGAGGCCTACTGACCATTTCTCCTGAACGCCAAAAGGGCGTTTTTACAAGTGCGTAGGAGGAAGCACTTTTACATTAGTACATTTATGTCTTATTTCTATTTTGATGAATTTGTTTGTTATAAAATTCACAAAATTGAAAACTTGTTCTATAAATTTAATAACGGAAATTTATTTTAATCACTTTTTCAATTCATTAATACCTAAAAATGAAATTAATAAGGTGATTGAGTATATCTTAATGCCAAATATTTGTTTATATTGTTTATTTTTTATTGCCTTTTTATTCTTATTTAAACATTATAATAATAACAATAAAAAATTATATATGTATATAATTTTTATCAATTAAAAAATAATTAGCAAGTTAATTATTATTTTTAATAAATTAATAATATATGTATGTATATCTTACTCCTTTTCTATCTAATCAATGGGCTTAAGAAATTTCTCTCATTCGCAAAGCAGGTGATAGAAGGTTGCTATGCAACCAAGGCTCTCCGTCAACCTGGCAAATCGTCGTCGTCGTTTTAATCAATTTTATTTCCTAAATGCAAGAACTATTACATTTAAACTAACAAAAATACATTTATTCTATTAACTATACCTATAAACAAATACTTCTGCATAATATTCATATTTTATCATTTAAAAAAAATTACAAAAGTGAACTATGTCTGAAACGAAACCACATCAATTATTATTTCCTTTTTTCGGATCAAGATATCTTACTGTCTGCATAGTTTTTTTTCCTTGTTGTGTTTTAAATGGGTACTTTCTATTCTTCTTTGATCCGATCTCTAATTTCTGAGAGTGCTACTGTTGATTACATCTTTTATTGCTTCGTCTCCCGTCTTACGAACATAACTTCTGCCATTAAATGTCTGTGGTGATTTTTCAGACCCAATAGAAATATAAATCTTAATTGTACTCGTAGAGGAATTTTCTCTTCCTTTTTATAATGATCAGCAAAAAAAAAATGGAAATTGTTTTCATACCTGATCTTACTTATTTCTTTCACCATTTCAATTTAGTAGTAGCTAATAAATAAGTTCAAAAATCGTTCTTTTAGAACTATCTCTATTGCAGTCTCTTACAGTTAAATTCTATTACAATTAAAAAAAAATATTTACTATAAAACTTTTTTGAATTTTTGAGCTATTTGATATTTTATATAAAATTTATATGCTGCACTATTTATTTATTTATTTATTATTATTATATTTTTGAAGAGACAATCTCTTAAATGAGTATAATTTAAATTACATTAATCTATTATATTTCCATTTGTTATAATGGAAAAAAAAATATGGTTTTGAGTAAAACTCATTTGATAATTTTTTCTGTAAATTTAATTAAAATATCATGTCGAAATGATTGTAGAACCTGTAAGAGTTGATTACAATTAGTTATTAATTGAGTTTTTATTGTTTTATGTTATTTCATTAATATTGGTGGAATATTACATTGTCATATGCTAGTTGTATTTGTATTTTATTCATCAAAAATATGAATATTATGAAATTTATATATGAAATAACTTCATATTGGTTCTGATTTCGAAAATTGATTGAGTTAGCTTTATTAAAAATATTAAATGTTTTGTTATCCATTGAAATAACAAGTAATGATTCAACGGAAGCCATCTATTGAATAATAAGAATTCAATGAATAATAAAGAATTCCTTATTAATCCATTGAAATAATAAGGATTTTATAATTTTTTTTGAAATATGTATATCTGAATGAAGATATTTCTATCTTTAGAAAGGCTGAAAATAAATTTTCACAATTTTTTTCATTAAGTAATTGGAAAATACGTGCATTGCTATTTTTTTCCTTTTATTAATTTTAGAAAGAATAGGCATTCTGTATTAATAATAAATAATATCTATAATAATTATATATCTATAATAAATAAATAACATGTAATGAAATAATAAAAGTGAACAATTTTTCTTTTTTTTTAAAAAAAAGCATTTCTTATAAAATTTAAAATACAGATTACTTACTTTAAGAAAATCCCAAAGGGTAAAATCCGTCTTATATATCAATAAAGCTCCGCGAATTCTGAGAAATTCGTCTTCCATAAAACGATGAAAATATATCTCTTCCACTAAATGAAAGTTTCTTCTAAGAAACGCTCTTGTTATATTCGGGGAAGGCATAGGGAAACGTTAAGGGTGTGGGGTGTGGGGAGAATCTCGGAAAATCACCTGTTCGATAGAAAGGGGGTGAGTGAGAGATGGAGAAGTTAAGGCTCAAACGTGATAATGACATGTCCGGTTCACCTGAGAAGAGCGGGGGTGGATGAAAAAGATGACTTGTCATTGGATAAAGTGAAACGGAAAGGGTTTTTGAAGTTGGAGGACTCGAATAAGTTCGCTAACTTTCCTCTCTCCCAAGTATTTTTTAAATCTTTTAAGCTTTTGGGTAAAAGTAAACTTATTTTGTGAATGTTAAACTTGTTAAATGATACTGCATGTCAACTTTTAATGAATTTCCAATTTGATTGATTGATGGATTATTGTCATAAATATTCTTTTGCTTTATGATCTTAAATTATTGACACTAGGATTATTATTGATTATTAGGATTTGAAAGTTTAATTAATTTGTAAAAAATCTTCCTAAAACTGTTAATGCTAAAAGATCCTTCTTTTAAAGAACAATCAATTTTGTCGAGCAATTAAATTAAATTGATTAACAAGAGTTAATTTAATTGAAAAATTAAGTTAAATGGATTAGCAGAGATTAGATTAATTAATTATTAGTTTAATTAGCCTAATATTAATTATATTAATTAGTAATAGGTTAATTAGATTAATTAACACATTAAAGGATCATCATTAAACTTATAATAATTATTATCATCATTGGCACAACAGCCCCCATGGTGGGCTAAGGTCGTCTGACTATTGGCAAATTTCGAGGTAGGAGGTGTGTCGCTTTTTTTTACGGTATAGGGTTGTCAGTCCTGCGCCCAACGCTCTACAGCCATATTAGACCGGGACCTACTATTTAAAGTGAATTCCAAACCACTACAAAAATCCATGGCACCGCCGACTCGAACCCGAAACTTGTGGCACCGAGCACCAGAGCTATAATAATTATAGTGTTTCATTTTATACTATGGTTATGAAATACTAAATATTTTATAAGTTCAGAAGAAAAAAAAATTTATGAAAAAAAGTAAGGTTTTTATGTATAATATGTGGCTTTTTTGGATCCCGAAAAGGAAGAGAAATAAAGCTCAGAAAAATCTTAAAATTATTTGTCTTTTTATCTGTCTTTTATATGTATTCCCATTGGTTACGTATTGAATTTCTTAAAGTAATATTATTAATATTACTTTCCATTTATAAATAATATAATTGATACTTCATTTATAAATAATCTAAATGATGCAATACAAAGTTGTTTTAGTCATTTTAAGGAATCACAATAGTGATTTTTATGAACTTCAAAGTACAAAAATTTATATTTTATTCAACGATTATAAAACTTATCTTTATGTTTCAGTACAATCAATTAGTTTTCTGTCTTAAAAACAAATAATTTAATGCCACATTATTTTATAGCAATCGATGGACGATGGACATCGTGGTCGTCCTGGTCCAGTTGTGGTCCGGATTGCAGACACCACCGTCGACGTTCTTGTACCAACCCTACTCCATCGAACGGAGGTCGGTACTGCTCCGGTAAAGACCTCTCCACTTCCAACTGTACCGGTGGACTTTGCAAGAGTAAGTAAATTTAAACAATAATTTATTAAAAGTATAAACTATGCCACACTTCTTTTAGGTTTTCATTGAAATATTTTCAGTTAAATTCTTCTTCTTTTTGAAAAATGTTATATGTATTTCTATACCAACGCCAATATACCAACTATGGAATGACTTTTTAAGAATCGTTAAAACCCTCTGGAAATTTTTATATGTTAATTTATTAAATATGACTGCATTATTAAGATGTCAGATTAGGTTAAAATTTATACTAAAAGTAAATCTTAAGAGTACTAAAAGTTTAAAATAAATTATAAGAAGTTTGATAACCTTAGTGCCTTAAACTCTTAGAATTGCTAATGACGGTAACATTTTCTTATTCTATCTGAATCAGATATTTGAAAATTACTGAGATATTTTAGAAAAACTTAGTTGCAATTAGGTGTACACGGTAACTTATCGCCAGGTTTAGAAATTTCATGGAAGATTACGGTTATACTTAGACTACTCGAAATCTTATAGCTATACGGTGTCAAAAAGGCTTTCCGCATACGTCAGATGGCGTCATACGCGATGGGAATTCCAAACGCTCTTGTAGAAAATTTATACTTGACACAATGAACGCAATGGCAATAAAATGGTTGAACATACGAACTTGGGATTAGCAGATATGTATCTGACTTAATGGATTGTGGAGTGCAACGGGTGAAGCATAGCGCTTGTAAACGCAACGATATCTGATGAGTCCAAAGGGGTTATGACTACCAGTCATAGCCCCATTGGACTCATGCACCAGCTTTTATTTGAGTCCTTTCTAGAGAACCGTTTTTGAATTTTGAACACGAAATATGGACTCCGGACATAGTAAAAGATTGTACTATGTTTAGTTCAAGATATTGCATGAAAACGCTATGCATTCGTCAGTTTACAATTTTACCTTTTTTTTTTTCTTCGTCAATTTTTTTTTTCTTCTTCCGTCCTTTTGTTTCTTATCTTATTTGTTTCTTATATTTTGTTTCCTAACTCTTAAAACTGATGTCATAGGTAAGATGATATAACTTACACTCATCCTTCTTCCATTACACATCATGTGGTCACTTAGGGTAAAAAAAGGTTTAAAGATTATCTCGCGTCTAGACAGAAAATACTCCTGATATAGTCTGACTTCCATAGAGTTTCCGTTCTCAGTAAAAATACAAGAAATTTATGTCCGTCTTTTTCCTGATACGTGTAACCTATCTGCAATGGATGAAAAAAATGACGATGAGTAACGAAACCGTCGCTATTTGCTTTCAGTGATAGCCCCATTTTGCAATTAATCTCTTACGATACGCCCATGCATTGTATGATGAAAATTGTTTGTGTTTCATTTCTCCTTATACCCTGTGATGTCAACAATATCTAATTTAAAAATGCTAGTGGTTGAAAAACATTCATTTCTAGAAATCCTAAAGTGACTCTGTCTTACGGTGCTACTTTCTTCCTACTATATTCCATATCTTGAAATAATGCTAAAAGATTTTAAATAAAATAAGAATAAGAAATAACTCAAACATAAAACCATAAGACCGATTTGCTACCTAGAGAAATTATAGATTTTTCTATTAGGAACTATGAATACGAAATATATTAAACATAAGACCATAAGACCAATTTTCTGTCTAGAGAAATTAAAATTTTTCTATTAGAAGGTATGAAATTTTTGTATTGTATTTTGTAGTTAAAATTGTTATGTAGAGAGAGCATTGACTACAAAAAGTAGTAGTAAAAGTAAAAGTAGTAAAAGTAAAAATAACTATTTAATTAACTTAAATAGTTGTTTCTAAATACTAAATAGTTAATAACTAATTTTTTAAAGTAAATTTCCAATTTTAAAATAATTTTTTCAATTAATATCTAATCAAATGATGGACAACTATGAACGACATGAGCTATAAAATCCTCCTGTCTCACAGATACATTATAAAGAACACAAATAGATTGACACACACACGTATATATATATATATATATATTTATATTTCATACAGCCTACAATTTGTCGAAATTCATGTTCTCCGTTTAATAATTCCCATCTCACATGGAGCAATTGTACTGGGAGAGATGATTTATTCTGTCTGACAAAAGTGAAATAGGACAAAATAATTTCACTACTCCTGAAGTGTGACGGACTCGCAATCAAAATTTAATACCCATCTCATATAATAAGACCAAAACAGAACTCTCATGTCATTACGGGCCGGCCATTACTCCAAAGATTCCGATCGCTACGTGATGCCATCTTACGGATTTTAATAAACGAAACTATAAAAAAAAAAATAAAAAATAAAAAAAATATGGAATGACCTATTATTTCAGCATGCTGCAGCTACTGTAGAATTATATTTTGAAAAATTACTTCGTAAGGGGCAATTTTCCCTCTGAAATAACTACTCTGGCTTGATTTTATACTGGAAGTAAGTCTTCCTTCCTTTTTTTTTCTTCTTTTCTGTCATTGTTATTTTGTTATGAAAAGAACCGTTGGTTGGAATTTCTGCTGCTGCAGTTAGTTATATATGGCAAAGACGGAGAGAAGAGAGGGCCTGTGCGATCAAATTTAATTGAGTGGAAAGGATTTTTATAGTTCCCGAATTCGAGAGCGATTATAAGAGGGCCCCGAGCGAGAGGGCCTCGTTTCCGATGTGGAGGAGGGCCATTAAGGGCCCGGATGGGAGGGAAGGAGTTTCATTATTCCCCGTGATGATTCCGGGATGGTCTTTTATGAGTGGAGTCTTCGTTGCGTTGAGGGTTAGGTTGCCATTTTTGGTCTGCGTTTTTTTCACTTGTATTTGGCATTTGATTAAAATGAAAAGATCATTTGTATTTTTTTTTTTTTTTCATCATCATTTCATGATCATTTTCGTTTGTATGTAAATCCTATGATCTAAAAATAAGTCCTATGTCCAATAATGATCTAAAGCGACCTAGCTAGCCCTCTGATCTTTGGTATCACAGGTTTCAGGTTCGAATCCTAGCATTATTCCAACATTATTTTATAAAAATATGTAATTAGTCACAAATCATTAATCTAGGTTTGCAAATTTGGCATTGTAGTATACAAATTGGGCAACTGGATTGTTACTGGTTGTGGTTGGGTTGAGACACTTAAAGCACAGGTTGGAATACTCACAGCTTTATTTACACACACACACACATGCAATTGACGACAGATGATAGTTAATATATTTAAAGACAGATAATTATAGATTCGTGGAAGGATTCAGCCGAAAACCCAATACTCAGCATTCGATTCTAAGCCGAAAACCCAATACTCAGCTACGCGCAGGATGCGCGAAAGATACCTTTCTCTGTAAATGAGAGACTATAAACTAAATGTTTCTCAATAGAAGCACGTGGTTGCTCTGTACTTCCTCTCGGGTGAGAGTCTCGAGACCTACTGACCATTTCTCCTGGACCCCACAGGGGACGCTATTACCCGTGCGTAGGAGGAAGCACGGTTATAGAATTACTATAATCAAATTTAAATTTTGAAAAAACTATAAATATTTACAATGAAAAGTTTTTAGTCTTTCTGTAAATCTAGTTTTAAATAAACCACTTACCGTTGCCTTTACGACCAATTACCATTTTTTTCCCTTTATTGAATTTATTTTGTGCTTTTATGTCTTATGTCTTTTATTGGAGAAAAATCTGAAAAATGCAACTGTAATAAAATGTGTGATCTCGTAGATGCTTCAATGAATTTTTATAAATATTTCTGAATAATTCTCATTATTTGCAATGAAAAGCTTTTAGTATCCCTGTAAGTCTATTTTCAAGCAAACCCGTTACCATTCCCTTTACATTTCTCTTTATTATATTTATGTTATTATGTCTTTATATCTAGGCCGTTATTTATGTTTTTTATTAGTGAAAAATCTGAAAATTGCATCTGCAATTCATCTCTCAAAGTCATGTAGATGCTTCAATGAATTTTTATAAATATTTGTGAATAATCCTGATTATTTGAAAATTTTTATCCTAGTTAACGGATTTGTTGAAAAATAACCATAACTAATGCTGAATCATATCAATTCCAGTTTATCAATTCCAGTGCATTCAATCAATTAGAAAAAATTCACCAATTTTTAATTGAAGACACTCCTGTTAAAAGATTTATGCCTTTGCTGACAAGGTTGTCAGCGAATTCGTATACAAGCAGCTGTCAGTTGCTGCTGACTATTCAAAATTCCTCTTAAGAACTAAGTTTTCCAGAAACTTCAACACTCGTCTGTCTTCACTCTCAAATTCAATCAGATCTGGTTTTCTTCTACGCTGTATTTTGTTTTTTTTTTTAGAATGATACAATGGCATAGCCCAATAGATGTTGTAATTTAAGACCTAAAGAAAATCATGCGTCATAGTTATCGGATAAAGAGCTCCTTTTTCGTTTTCAATACACACATAATGATCTCGAAATTTATCTTTTTAACTAATCTTTCTATCTCTTTATTTAGCTACATTTATACTTTCAAGCAATGTATAGAAAGTATTGAAATATTGCTTCTTTTGAAATCGGGAGAACTATAGGTTAGTCAACAGAGCCAAGATTAGATATCAAACCTAACGTCAAAATTTTTCTTAATAATATAGGAGTTATTCTCAGTGATTTTGGCAGAAAAAACAGATGTGAAAAAAGTAACAAATATTTCAATCTGTTTTTTTCTGTACAACATTATTGAGAATAATTCCTATAATATGTCAGAAATAATCAATGATAATTTACATTTCAGAATTTAAAGTTAATAAGTTATAACTTCATTTTAAATAAAATAGAGTTATATTGAATAAAATAATGAAGTTATTTTAGAGATATATACATAAGATATTTATAACAGAGTTATTTTAAATAAAATAATAATAAAAAATATTATTACTATTATTATTTTATTATTAAATTAATATTATTTTTGATTTAAAATAGAATTTATTTTTATACGCTTAAATGTTGTGCTTAGAAATCGAAAAATGTAGGGGTTTTGTAATGGATGTGGTTGGATTGAGATACTTGAGTCGAAGGTTTTAAACTCATAATTTTATTTACACACGCGCTAACACCACACACTTACAATTAGACAATATTTAATACAATACTTAAAGTAAAAGAAAGATAATTAGAGCTTCTTGGAAGGATTCCACTTTTGGGCCAAAACCTCAGGCTGAACGCAGGGTTGCGCAAGATAAACATCCTCTTGGGGTGAGAGTCTGTAGGCCAATTGATCATTTCTCCTGATAGGGTGCTCTTGCAAGAGTGCAGAGGAAGAATGGTCCTACTTTAAATTATAACTATATGATTAAAATTAAGAAAATTAAACTTGTTAATTTCCTGAAAGATTTTAGATATGAAGTTAATTTTTTTTAATTATTGAGTTTAATTTTTTAATCATGAACATTATCTAGTAATATTTTTAAAAATATTTTATAAAAACTATCATTTATTTGAAATATTTTGTCTTAAAAAATATATCTATTTGGTGCCTACACTGAAAGTCAAAAGGTAAAAATGCAAAATATAATATAATGCATACAATTTCAGTACAAGATAAAATAAATTAACACAATCATTGAACAAAATAAAATTAAATTCACTAATTAAATTTTATATTAGAATTAAAAGTTTTTAACGTTAAGGTATGTGACGTTCAACACCTTCTCATATTCATGTCCAATAGAATTTTTTTTTTTTCTATTTGTTTCTACTCATTTGGACCGTGGCAATTTTACAAAATATGAATCATTTCAGTGGATAAAAGTTTGTTGCTGTTATCACAGAAATTTCAAAAAGCAATCTTCAAAATCAATATCTAAGGTATAGCATTCTACTCTACCTTCTAGAATCTAACGACGAGACTTTCTAGCGTACTGTTTTATTGTGGCTATACCGACGTAAACATGGTTACTTCCTGATCGGAGTTTTGCCATGCTTCTATTTTTCCGTAATTGTTTGTTAAAAGTATACATAATAGGGGCCTGATGGCCGAGTGGCTAACGCACTGCACTCGGTACCACAGGTATCTGGTTCGAGTCCATGGATGTTTGTAGTGATTCAGAATCCTCTTTAAATCGTAAGTCCCGATCCTAATAGGATCATAGCGCATTGTGGGGGTAGTGTTACTTGCGTCCTTAACATATTTTCAAGCTACACGTGTCCCCTGGGTAGTACTAAATGAGTAACAGCAGTGCAGTCCTTGCTTATGGCATAAGCATTAACTGTCTGTATTGCCAGCTGCATTAGAACAACTATAATAATTCAAAAAATACCTAATTCAAAATTATGAATATGTTAAGTAAATTAATTTTAAGGATAATTTGTACGCCATTTAAAAATTTATTTATAATTATATTTTAAATAACAACCACTAATCTTTTTTTGTTTCAATAAAACACAGATTTTCTTGCAATAGAATGAATAGCTGTGTAAAAATTGAAAAAAAGTAGTTCTTCAAGAATTCTTGCCCAAATGGCGGACGCATGCCTGCTTTGTGTTTATTTCATTCCATATCTATTGAGAACAACTGCCGACTTCCTTATACGCGCGTCATTTCCGCCCGGCCACGTAACGAAACGCCTTATCCCCATTAGTCCCCAACAGTCATTTTTTCCCCTACTTCTTTTTCCCTCCGTTTCCATTCCAATGACTTCGGAGAAGAAAGTTTTCGGTAAAGAGGTTATGAAATATCAAAAAACATTTTCTAAAGGGGGAGGAAGAGAAATCCCCCCCCTTTTTTTTCCCTGAAAAAATAAGTCAAAAAGGAAATATATGAAATGTAGATTCAGAAGTGAGTACCAAATAGAAAAAGGTCGGAAAAAGTTTTGGCTCTAAGAAGAGAAGTTTTTAGACGCATTATTTATTTAGTGATTTTATTCTTCCCTAAAGAGAAAAAGATCTTCTTCTGGAAGAAAGTAACCATGACTGATGGATATCGTATCAGTCTTTTCCAATATTGGCCATGAATCATGTGTAAATAAAAATGGAACAAGCTGAAATCCAGAAAAAGTACTACTGCTGCTGGAATTTGATCCTTATTGACTGTCTCGTTGTTAATTCTACCTTTTTCCTTTTATTTCTTTTCTTTTTTTTTTTAAAAAAAAGAAACAACTAACATTATACTTTTTAAATAAGTTTTGGGGGATTTTTATGTCTGGTACAAAAAGTTCATGCTTCCATGAGACAAACAAATAGTTTTGTGAAATATAGTATTTCATATTCCGATGATTCACATTGAAATTGGATTTTCTTATTCAGGTTATTTAAAATATGTTTTCCAGTTTTTAAAGTTGTATTTTTTTTTAACTGATCACGTTACAATGGAATTGCAAAGGATTCAGCTTCGATCTATAGAAAGAAAGCAACATGGTAATGATTATTTAAGAGCAGTTATTATGTGCAAAGAACTCCTTTATCGAAATATATTAATATTTAGACTTTAAATCTCTTTTTCTCGTGTGGTTCTGGGTTAAAATAACCTCATTGTAGCCCATGTATGTTGTAAAAGGCGACTAAAATGGATCGGATGGGGTAAAGTCAGACATCTCCCTTTGGGTGCCCCATGTCTTTATGCCACAAGGTCAAGGACAAAAAAGCTGCATTTTTAACCCTTTATCGGGGCCAAGACACTAATGATTATTTAAGAGCAGTTATTATGTGCAAATAACTCATTTGTTAAACCGAATAAATACTTATTTAATTTTTTTTTTTTTTTTTCACTTTCATCGGGTTAAATAGCCTCACTAGAGCCCATGTCGTAAAAGGCGACTAAAATGGGTACCCAGTGCCGGGGGTATAGCAGGCTGAGATAATGTCAGACTTCTCGCTTTGGGTGCCCCATGTCTATGTGTCGTGATCTTAGTCTAGATGTTGCTGTCGACCAAATGGGATAAGAAACAACAACATTTTTTTTTAATTGCACGAAAAACTTTGAATAAATTTTGATTTTTAAATTTAGCCATATAGCACACATTTAATTTCTTTATATAAATAATAGAATATCATACTATAAAGCCTCATGCCATTCATTTACATGATATTGGACGAAAATAAATGCCACGTTCACTGACATAACTCATTATGAAATTCTTAGTTTTTCATTATGAAAAAGTCCTCAAATGAGTTTTCTGCTGTAGATTGTATTTTTAATTAATTTTTTATTTATTATTAATTTTTTATAAAATTGAACGCACAGGAAACTTATGCAAGTCTTATTCCATATGATACTGATGAAAATGCCACATTCACTGATATAATCGTCACACAAATTGAATTTACCCCCTCAAACTGCGTTTTAATTAACTATTATTGAACATTCTATTTTTTTTTTTAAATAAAACGGCTGGTACACAAAACTGATGGTCTTCTTAAAAAAAAAAAATAATGGTAAGCCTTTTGTCATTCATACAAATGTCATGGGACGAAGACAAATGCCACATTCAAAGACAAAGCCATCACAGTGGTCATATTCAAAGGTATGGGATTATGCAAAGGCAAAAGGGGCCTCTTCAAAAATACGTATCAAGAGAAAAATAACCGACCTCTCTCTGTAAAACTAGAAGCCCAGAGGGGGAAAGAAGAGAAAGGAAGGCAAACAATACAGAAATGGTGACTGCGGACAGTTATTGCGAGTATTTGTCGTGGTTATCCAACCGACTGACGTTGACAAGCAGGGATGGCTGGGTGTTGGAGAGATGCAGTAGTATAGATTCGTGACGTCGGATATTGGATGTGCATTCCATAGCTACCCCACCGAAAAAAAAAGAAAGAAAGATATTGTGAAGAAGACATGGTGTGGATGATAGTCATCGCCACTTTCGTCCACACCCCACCCCCCCCCCCTTCCAAACTCTTTGAGGCACTGGAGGGGGTTGGGGGTGAAAGATCTGAAAGAGTGATTTTGGGAAGGGAATGACTTGTCAAACGTGCGATTTGTCAGCAGGAAAATTGAGGGTTTGCTTTTCTTGTTCCTTGTTATTCTGTTTATGCGTATCCAGGAAATGGTTTTTACTGGAAAACAAAGCTCCTTTGAATACTGGGATTATTGGAGGAACTTTGAGCAGACAGTGATTATTGTTGTTTGATGGAAAAGCTGCGGATGTTTGTGAATTCTTCTTTTGAACTTGAGGTCAGAGTTTCAAAAGGGATGTCTGATTGCGAAAAGATCCTAATCTTTTATGGTGACAAAGATTCATCAAGATCGTCTTTGTCCATCTTAGTGGGAGTAAATCTGCCGGTTATATTTCAAGGAATAAATTAATGGAAAATACTTTTTCGGAGTCATCTCATTTGAAAAAGAAACAAGAATTTTCTAAAAAAATCATTGACCAACTTTGAAAAAACCTGTATGCAATTTTTTTTGCCGTGTATATCAAACGGATTAAATAATTTCGTTGATTTTCTTTTATCATATAAAATCACTTACAATATAATATAATTTGTAATTTTCCCCAGCTATCATTATTATTTTCAATGAAGGAGCTTTCCTTGGACATATGGGAATGTATTGTATAGGACATTTTGTATTGAATTTATTTTTAGTTATTTTCATTAAATTGTTTTCGTTATTCACTTTAACATTTAATATGTTCTAATAACAGGTATATACTGTTCAGCCAATTTATATAACTCTATTATACGTTTGTATAAATAAAAGAATTTAGTCAGTATTTTCTATTAATTTATTCTTACATTTATACTTTTGCCAGCTCTTGTCATTTTGTTTTACAACATATATATATCACACACACGCACATGTATATATATAAAGTATATATTAAATTTAATCAATTCAAAATATATAATCAAATTTTTCAATCACAAAAAAATATTTTCGCCAGAAATAGCCATTCATTGAATCAAAATAAAAAATAAAAGAAAAACCAATCCAATATTTCAAAAAAAATTGTGCGCTGGTACAGATTTTAAGTATTTCCTCCGAACTAGAAAATTCCTTTGATCATCATTTGCTTTTACTTCATTCAATCATTCAATATTCATTTTCTATACAAGATTTAAAAAAAAAAAAAAAATTGCTTCCCATCTTAGAAGCAACATGTTAAGAAATCTTTTTTTTATTCCGTACGAGAATACCCAAAAGAAATCTTTATAAAAAAAAAACACAATTTAAATGAAACTACTTTATAATACATGTTGAAATAAGATTTTTTTTTTTTTTTTCACTTCCCCTCCCTTCTGCTATGAAAGCCGTGCTATCATCAACGGACGGACGTCTTTCGGCACAAATCTTCCGTTTTCGCAAACGTTTTAATATCAAAAGTATTTACCTTCCAAGATACGACGAAGAAATGTAAAAAGATGAGAAAAAAAATTATTTTGCTTTAAATATTTTTACAAATGCGCTGTTACTTCTTTTTTGTAACCACCAAATGATACTAAGTAAATGATTACTGCTGCCTATTCTTAAGGGAGAATTTTTCCATGTGGTTTGTTTATTGGTGATTTTTATTTATTTATTTTTATTTTTTGAATAGCTGCAGTTTCTATCCTCTGGGAAATACTATGATAGAAAAAGAAAAGTTCATTTTTAAAGTATCCTTTTGATGTTTAGATTTTTTTAGTTTCATCTTCTTTTTACTTGAAAAATACAAAATTTTAAATAGATTTTCAGTGCTATTTTGGAAGACGTAGTTATGTGTGTGTGTGAGAGCACGTGTTTATATGTGTGTGTGAGCAAAATAACTGTATTTGAGCATCTTTGATATTCTGATATAGATTTTTAATTTCAGGATCTTCAGGATTAACTTCAATCAGATCTTTATTATTAATTCCAATCAGATCTTCAGAATTAATTTCAATGAGATCTTCAGGATTAATTTCAATATTTTTGATATTCATTCAAAATATATATATAAAAAATTAAAATAAAGAAAACCAATTCAATAATATATTTTTAAAAAAATTTTGCACCGGTACAGATTTTAAGTACTTCCTCCGAACTAGAAAATTCCTTTGATCACCATTTGCTTTTTACTTTTATTCAATCACTGAATACTCGTTTTCTATACAAGATTTAAAAAAGAAATTACTTCCCATCTTAGAAGCAACATGTTAAAAATCTTTTTTATTCCATACGATATCTTTTATAAAAAATAACGCAATTTAAATGAAACTACTTTATAATACATGTTGAAATAAGATTTTTTTTTTTTTCCCTTCCGCTATGAAAGCCGTCCTATCATCAACGGACGGACGTCTTTGGGTACAAATCTTTTCCGTTTTCGTCAACGTTTTAATATCAAAAGTATTTACCTTCCCAGATACGATGAAGAAATGTAGAAAGGATAAAAAATTAAAATTTTGCTTTAAATATTTTTACATATGCACTGTTACTTTTTTGTAACTACCATCTGATACTAAGTAAATGATTACTGCTGCGTATTCTTAAGGGGAGGTTTTCATGTGATTTGTTTATTGTTGATTTTTTTCTTTTTTGAATAGCTGCAGTTTTTACCCTATGGGAAATACTATGATAGAAAATGAAAAGTTCATTTTTAAAGTATCCTTTTGATGTTTGGATCTTTTTATTTAGTTTCATCTTGGTTTTATGTGAAAAAATACAAAGTTTTAAAGATTTTCAATGTTATTCTTGAAGGCATTGTGTTTGTGTCCGTATAAATTGTTACGTGTGTGTGTGAGCAAAAATTTAACATTTATCTTTAATATTCTGACATAGATTTTTAATTTCAGATCCTGGATTAATTTCAACCAGATCTTCAAGATTAATTTCAATCAGATTTTTAGGATTAATTTCAATCGGAACTTTAGGATTGATTTCAAGAATGTTTTTGATATTTTGATTAAGATTTTTAATTTCAGGATTCTGGATTAATTTCAATCAGATATTCAGGATTAATTTCAGGAATATTTTTGAATTAAATTTTTCAATCAACAAAAAAATATTTTCGTCAATAAAGAGCCATTCATTCAAAATGTAAAAAAATTTTAATAAATAAAGAAAACCAATTCAATATTATATTTCAAAAAATTCTACACTGGTACATATTTTAAGTATTTCCTCCGAACTAGAAAATTCCTTTGATCATCATTTGCTTTTTACTTTGTTCAATCACTGAATACTCATTTTCTATACAAAATTTAAAAAAAAAAAAAATAAATTACTACCCATCTTGGAAGCAACATGTTGAAAAATCTTTTTTTTATTCCATACGAGAAGACCGGGGAAGGAATCTTTATGAAAAAAATAACACAATTTAAATGAAACTACTTTATAATACATGTTGAAATAAGATTTTTTTTTTCATTTCCCTCCTTTCCGTTATGAAAGCCCGTCCTATCATCAACGGACGGACGTCTTTTCGGTACAAATCTTTTCCGTTTTCGTCAACGTTTTAATATCAAAAGTATTTACCTTCCAAGATACGATGAAGAAATGTAAAAGGATAGAAAAAAATATTTTTGCTTTTAAATATTTTTACATATACGCTGTTACTTCTTTTTGTAACTACCAACTGATACTGAGTAAATGATTACTGCTGCCTATTCTTATGGGAGAATTTTTCCATGTGGTTTGTTTATTGATGTTTTTGAATAGCTTTTGAATAGCTGCAGTTTTTATCCTTTGGGAAATACTATGATAGAAAAAACGAAAAGTTCATTTTCAAAGTATCCTTTGATGTTTGGAGCTTTTATTTAGTTTCATCTTCATTTTATGTGAAAAATGCAGAATTGTAAAGAGATTTTCAATGTTATTTTTATGTAGATTTTTGATATTCTGATATAGATTTTTAATGTCAGAATCCTGGGTTAATTTTAATCAGATCTCCATGATTAATTGTAACATCTTTGATATTCTGATATAGATTTTCAATTTCAGGATCTTCAGGATTAATTTCTATCAGATCTTCAGGATTAATTTCAATCATATCTTCAGGATTATTTTCAATGAGATCTTCAGAATTAATTTCAATCAGATGATTAGGATTAATTTCAATCAGATCTTCAGGATGAATTTCAATCAGATCTTCAGGATTAATTTCAGGAATATCTTTGATATTCAGATATTGATTTTTAACTTCAGGAGTATCTTTGATATTCTGATGTAGATTTTAAATTTCTGGATCCTGGATTAATTTGAATCAGATCGAACTAGAAAAATCCTTTGATCATCATTTGCTTTGCTTTTTATTCAATCTTTGAATACTTGTTTTCTATACAAGATTTAAAATAAAAAAATTACTTCCATCTTAGAAGCAACATGTTAAAAAATATTTTTTATTCTATACAATTTAAATGAAACTACTTTATAATACATGTTGAAATAAGATTTTTTTTTCCACTTCCTCCCTTCCGCTATGAAAGCCGTCCTATCATCAACGGACGGACGTCTTTGGGTACAAATCTTTTCCGTTTTCGTCAACGTTTTAATATCAAAAAGTATTTACCTTCCCAGATACGATGAAGAAATGCAAAAAGGATTGAAAAATAAAAAAAATTTTGCTTTAAATATTTTTACGTATGCGCTGTTACTTCTTTTTTGGAACTACCAACTGATACTCAGTAAATGATTACTGCTGCTTATTCTTAAGGAGATGTTTTCCATGTGGTTTGTTTATTGGTGATTTTTTTTTTTTTTTTTTCTTTTTAATTTTTTGAATAGCTGCAGTTTTTACCCTCTGGGAAATACTATGATTGAAAAAGGAAAAGTTCATTTTTGAAGTATTCTTTGATGTTTGGAGCTTTTTATTTAGTTTCATTTTCCTTTTATGTGAAAAATACAAAATTTTAAAGAGATTTTCAGTGTTATATTTGAGGGCATTATGTGTGTGTAAAATATGATTTATTTTGAAATGCATTTGCAACTTTGTCTCGTAGTGAAATAATTATGTATATAAAATATTAATTTGCTTTGAAAAGACGGTTTCGTTACATTCAAAAATGTATTTTAAATCTACATTAAAATTCTACGTATTCCCTTACTCAATTCTATTTTTAACTCGATATTTTCTAAAAGAAATAACCATCTTTTCTGCAGAACATCCACCCCAATTCACCAGGATTCAATGTGACTTATTTTGAAATGCATTTGTAGTGAAATACAATTATAATAACTTACACTCTCGTGGTGAAATAATTATATATATATATATATATATATACAATATTAATTTGTTTTGAAAAGGCAGTTTTATCATATTCAAAAATGTATTTTAAATTTACATGAAAATTCTTCGTATTTATTTCCTCAAAATTTTCTAAAAAAAAATTCCCATCTTTTTTGGCAAACATTCAGCCCAATTCATCATGATTCAATATGACGATGTGACTATATTATCCTGTCCAAGTGGAAAATACATTTGTAATTTTGTCTCGTAGTGAAATAATTACATATATACAATATTAATTTGTTTTGTATTTCAATTCCTACTATTAGTTCCACTCTCCCTATATATATTTTTATATTTTGTTCAAATTTTCCATCGTTAATAAAATACTTTTTATTCATCCACTCAACTTCAAATACATTTCTTTAAACTTGTAGTGGATGACACTTGATGTTAATGTAGTTTTTTCAAAATTAATTCATTAATTAAATTTAATAAATTAATTTTCGTTTTATATGGGAGAAAAACTTTCTCTTATATAAGATATTTAGCAGGATATAAATTTACGAATAAATATCGTCAGTGGCGAAGCGTGTAGATCGCTGGAAAAAAATTTCTTTTTCAGATTCTTTTTTCATTACGGGTTCTAGTCTGAGTCAAGACGGAAACAAAATGGAAAATGAAACATGTGAATGAATTAGTGAGAGAGATGGAAAATGTGTATGTGAGAGAGAGAGAGAGAATGTTTTCTAACTTAAAAAAAAATGAATGAAAATTATTTATAAAGGACTTTCTGCTATATAGTGAAAAAAAAAGGAATTGACTTCAAAAAAAAAAAAAAAAAAATTATATTACTTGTTTTGAAATACATTTGAACTTTGTCTCGTAGTGAAATAATTATGTATATACAATATTAATTTGTTTTGTAAAGACAGTTTTGATACATTCAAAAATGTATTTTAAATTTACATCAAAATTCTACTTATTTCCTTTCTCAATTCTATTTTTAACTGGATATATTCCTAAAAGAAATAACCATCCTTTCTGCACAACATTCACCCTCAATTCATCATTCGGTGTTTTTTTATAAAAAGATTTTCTTTCCGCGTTTTCAGATGAACCAAAATAAATAAATTTTCCGAAAACTCGAAGGCTATGATAACGACGTCTTGTTGAATTGTTCTTGTTGAATTTCACTTACAATATATTCCGAAATTCGTTTCCTCCGACCGACGTCACTCTCTCTAAGCCAATTGGAATGGAGGGAAATAAAATGAAATGGAAAACATCAAAATGTCTAGAGATGATTCGCTGAGTTGTAGATTTGGGAAAGAAAACTATTCAATAGACCGAATTCCCTTTCGTTCTAAATGAGATTTGAAATTAGATTTTGATGTTTTTATTGTATACTTAAAATTGTTTTCGGTGTGCTATTTTATAAAAAAAAAAAAATTTTTTTTTATTTCCATTTTTGTTTTTCTTAATGTTTACAGGAAGTAATTCAACCGTAAAACGTTCTTATGGTGTTTTTGAGTTAAATACATTTTTCAACCAATACTTTTATATATATAAGAAAATAATAAAATTATAATAAGATAAAATACATAAAGATAATTTAAAAAATAAAATCTAATTTGATTAAATATGCTGATATAAATTTGAAACTGATATATTTTATCTTCAAATCTTTTTCTACAATGGCGCAACAGCCCCATGGTGGGTCAAGGTCGTCTGCCTACTGGTAAATTTCGGGACAGGAGGTGCATTTCTTTTTACGTGATAGGGTTGTCAGCCCTACGCCCAACGGTCTACCACTGATTGAAAGTGAATATTATTTTAAAGCTGAATGCTATTTGATTAAAAGGGAAGAAAGCCGAATATTATTTGAATTGAAACTGAATAACATTGAATATTTTTTTGACTAAAACTGAATGACACTGAATATTACTTGTTTAAAACAATAAAGAATATTATTTGATTAAAACTAATAAAGCTAATAAATTAGTAATAAAATAAAGAATACTAAAAAACTAATAAAATAAAGAATATTATTTGATTAAAAATGAATAATTAATATTATTTGATTAAAACTAATAAAGCTAATAAATTAGTAATAAAATAAAGAAAAACTACTAAAAAAATATTAATAAAATAAAATGAATATTATTTGATTAAAAATGACGAATATTATTTGATTAACATTGAATATTATTTGATTGAAACTGAATAACACCGAATATTATATGAATAAAACTGATTATCCTTTATTAAAATAACATTATTTTAACACAAATCAAACAAACGCAATTATTTCTCTTGTTTAAGAAATTTGCTTAAATATCCTTTTTAAAAACAAATCCTATTGTTTGTGTTTGACATATCGTTATTCGATTATGCATTCAAACAAATTTTGCCACGTGTAATAATTAAATTATTTTAAATTATAAATTATCTGCCAACAACAGATTTTTATTTCAGACTCCACTTAGACTTCGGCTCTACTAGTATTTTTATAAATTCTTAAACAGCAGAAAATGAAATTATGAATTCGGTTCACAAAGGATCCCCTATCTCTGCTCTAAATCTTTACGGTCTTTGACACAAGATACCCCCTACGGTCCTTGACTTGGCTCCTAGGGGGTCCCTTTCACACAAAAAGAACCTTTCTCCATGAATAAAATTCAATTTAAAATTCATTTGACTATCGTCCCTTCGAAAATATCCTTCTCTTTGTACTCCTCCCCATTTCAAAGGGGTCGGAATATCGTTACACTACCTCCCTGCTGAGAACAGCGTGCGCATGCGTACTGGAATTGAATAAAACAATCTAAAATCCATATTAGTTTTTAAAGAATTGAAAAAAAAAATAAGATTATATTAAATTTAGAACTTATTTAGCATGATTATTGTATATTAGTTGATAGCTTTAGGGGTGACCTAGTTTGATAAATTAAGAATATTTGAATTTTTTATTTTTCTTTCTAAATGTTAATGCAAGGGGTTTCTTTAGACTTTTAAAGAACTGATGTGGACTGAATTGATATTGAATTCCCTGGGGGCCTGATGGACGAGTGGCTAGTGCTCGGTACCGCAGGCTACGGGTTCGATTCCTGTCGATGCCATAGATATTTGTAGTGATTCGGAATCTACTTTAAACCGTAGGTCCTCGTCTAATATGACTGTTGGGCGTAAAGAGAAACCAACCCGTAAAGAGAAACCAACCCCTGTCTCGAAATCTGCCATTAGACAGACAGCCTCGGTCCCCAATGATGAAGATTCTTCTAATTTTTCGATTATCTATGTATCTTATATTTATCTATATTATCTGTAATCTCCTCTCTCTCTCTCTCTCTCTCTCTCACATCTCTCTCTCTATATATATATATATATATATATATAGACATAGAGAGAGAGAGAGAGAGAGAGAGAGAAAAATGCACTAGAAGCACTACCTGTTTGTAACAAGATACACAATAGTATTATCAAGTCAAAATAACATCAGCATTTAGTTACTTATCCTTTTGTTCTGTCATTTACCTTTGACCTTATTTACTTATCACAAAAAATGTATCTTAAAACTAACTAATTTGACATAAAATAAAATCATTTCAAAAACATCTATTATTTCTTATACAGCCACAATTTTTTTTCAATGCATTTTCTCCAAACCCGACTCCAAAAAAAGATGTCCCCAGCATCTTCCTGGAGCATCTGTTCCCAACATCAGGACTCCGACTTGGATCACGTTCCTGGCTTGTGGCCTCAATCTTTACCATTCCTCCCCCTTTGACATCGAGGTTAATGTCTCTGTCAATCGAAGGGACACCCTCCCCACAATCACCGAAGAACTCCCCGTGGAATCTTTTCACAGAATTTACCCTCTGGTCTTTTCTCGAGATTTAATCCGACGCCGATGGACCCTTTCTCTTGCAGACAATGAGAATCAATTGATATTCCTTCTGACTTGTTTCAATTTCGGGGGCTAGATGGTATTACCGCAGCAGTCGCATGTGTAGGATATTTTAATGTGTGTAGGAATTCCTGATGACTTGTGTAGGAATGGCGTGTGTGTATTGGGCATAATATCTTCGACTTAAAGGGTGAAAGTTGTTTGGACTAATTAAAGCGAGTTTGTTTGAAATGGGTGAAAGGCGTGGTTGAGTTCATGTTACTAACAGGATTTCGAGATACTTATTTGTGAATTGTTATTTCGTTTGCACTTGTATCGATCTGCTTTCTGTATTGATTATGCAAAATATTATTTATATGTCGTTAATAATATATTAAATCAGTTAAGGTAATCAGTTATTAAAAACTTCGTTCAACGCCAACCAATCGGAAGCATCATGTCCGGCTCGCTCAGACTTTCGACTGGCTAATGTTCTTAAAAATTATTTTGGATTTAATGATACAAAATTATTGAAAATTATTTCTGGTTTATTAATATAAAGTTATTTAAAATTATATTTATGATACAAAATTATTGAAAATTATATTTAATGATACAAAATTATTAAAAATTATTTTTGAAATTAATGATACAAAAATTATTGAAAATTATTTTTGGATTTATTAATATAAAGTTATTTAAAATATATTTATGATACAAAAATTATGTCCCCAAAATTATATTTAATGATACAAAATTATTAAAAATTATATTTAATGATACAAAATTATTAAAAATTATTTTGAAATTAATGATACAAAATTATTGAAAATTATTTTGGATTTATTAATATAAAGTTATTTTAAATTATATTTATGATACAAAAATTATTAAAAATTAAATTTAATGATACAAAATTATTAAAAATTATATTTATGATACAAAATTATTAAAAATTATTTTGGATTTATTGATAGAAATTATTGAAAATTATTTTGGATTTAATAATATAAAGTTATTTAAAAATTATATTTATTATACAAAATTATTAAAATTAAATTTAATGATGCAAAATTATTAAAAATTATTTTGGATGTATTGATACAAAATTATTGAAAATTTTTTGAATTTAAAAATATAAAATTATTTAAAATTATATTTATTATACAAAATTATTAAAAATTAAATTTAATGATACAAAATTATTAAAAATTATATTTATGCTAAAAATTATTAAAAATTATATTTAATCATACAAAATTATTAAAAATTATATTTAATCATACAAAATTATTAAAAATTATTTTGTTTAATGATACAAAATTATTGAAAATTATTTTGGATTTTTAAATATAAAGTTATTTCAAAATTATATTTATGATACAAAATTATTGAAAATTATATTTAATGATACAAAAATATTAAAAATTATATTTATGATACAAAATTATTAAAATTATATCTAATGATACAAAATTATTAAAAATTATATTTAATGTTACAAAATTATTAAAAATTATTTTGGATTTATTATTATAAAGTTATTTAAAATTATATTTATTATACAAAATTATTAAAAATTAAATTTAATAATACAAAATTATTAAAAATTTTATTTAATGATACAAAATTATTGAAAATTATTTTGGATTAAATAATACAAGATTATTAAAAATTATTTAGGATTGAATAATAGAAAATTATTAAAAATTATTTAAAGATTGTTTTGGATTTAATAATACAAAATTAAAACACATCAATAAAATGTTAAATAATTTAATGTCAATTTCTTAATAAGCAAAACTAATCTAATACATTTTCCAAATAGGTAATATAATATAAGATGAATATTAAAGATATCAGAAGATATTTTGTACTTTATATATAATTTAGCATTTGATAAAAAAATATTTCATCCGTGAGATTTAATTGCTATAATCATCAATTCATAAAAAAATAAATGTAGATTAATAAGTAAAAACTATTTGGTGCGTTAAAATTTTCATCAAATTAAATAATTAATTCGACAATTTCTAATTTTCTGTTCAAGGAACTGAACTGATTCTGTCAAACCCCACTTAACAAGCCTCAAGTAATGACTTAAAAGCTTTAGGCGAGATTTCGACCAATTTATACTTTGACACGTGTGACTGACAGATAATTGCCAAACTAATTAAGATTCCCAGTGATCTCCACACTTTGAAAAATTCCCTTTTCTTTCCCATGCCCCTGAGAACATTCCAACAAGGCATCAAGCAAGTCGTCCGCTTAATAGATGCTAATACCTGTTACATTTTAGTAGGCCACAGAACACGCCTGCAGTACTCCTGCTGGAACATTCATCCATATAGAGTGTTAAAGGAAGCTGTCACTTCCCAAATACTTTGTTCCGTCCCCACCTTGGCTGTCATCATCTTAATTAAATAGATGGTCTCTCTCCCTACCATGTCTTCACAACAGGTGCTTCGATAAGTATTTTGGAAATTAGTTTCACGTTCAGTGATGCTTTTTAAAAGCGGGGCTGTTTGTTCGAAGTTGATGAAGAAGGTGTCATTGAAGTGGATTTTGTAAATTTTAAAATTTCGGTTTTTCCTATTCTGTGCCTAAAGATCATCAATCTGTAAAAAGAAGTTGTGCATCTGAAATTCTCTTGTCGTTTTTCTATGTCCTTATCAAGTAAATCTCATTTTACTTGAAGAAAAATCTCATTTTATCTTATTTTTAAATTGAGGTTCTTTTCTAAGATATTTGATGCTTTGTATTCATAGAAATATCTATGTAAATAATGATTCTATCAAATGTATTGAAATATCGTATGCTTTGAATTCATAGAAATATCTGTGTAAATAATGATTCGATGTAATGGATTAGAGATATTTTATGCTTTGAATTCATAGAAATATTAACATAAATAATGGTTCTATGAAATGGCTTGAATAGCTGATTAAAAGACTTAAGTATTACAAACGAAGATGACTAGACAAAGGCAGATAGTTTAAGAAAAAACAAATTGACTATATTTGTAAAAACGTCTAAAGTCAAAATAGATAACTGGAAAAATGGAAAATTAAAAAAAAGAAAAATTATATATAAATTCTCCAAAAAGATTACTTTGAAAAAAAAAAACGGAAAAAAATTCCTTTTGAAGAAAAAAAAAAAGCAATTTTCTAGATCAACAAGGAAATTATAACCTATAAAAAAAAACAATTTCCTTAATTTTCATTTTTTATATATGTAATATAATTTTATATTCTTTAACGGATTAAGTTGACTTACGTTACAGAATAGAAAAAGTAACACATTCTTAAATGCTATTTAAAATAATTTTCATTGAAAAATTATGTAACAAACTAATATAATAATTTTGAAGAATGGTCTTCATTTTCCTAGGAATGTAGAATGCCTACGTTCAGCATTCTCATATTAAATGTTCTTATATTTGATATGAACCAAAAATTTTCGTAGTCTAGATATTCCGTGTCAGTATGATGTAGTCACATACTGACACGGAATATCTAGACTAGACGAAGTTCATATCAAATTAATTCATATTTAGTATTCATTACTAAATATGAATTAATGTAACATCAACATGTTATAACTAAATGTTCTACCAAAAGACAAAAACAATTAATATATATATATATATATAACAATGCTTGTTTTTGTATCTTTTCAGTGGGAAAAGAGAAAGAACCTGCTCTTTCTTATGGTACAGAAGCAGAAGAAGAAGGTAAGCCCAAATTTTTATATTTTTATTGGATATTTTTTATTTTAATATTGTAAGAAATCGTCTAACTTATAATCAGAAGCGATTTTCATAACAATTAATTCTGGGATGATATGAAAAATAAAATCATTGTCGTTCTCAAATTTGGTTGAATAAAAATCATTATGTATAGATAATTAGCAATTGGAATCGTACTGTCATAAAAGATTTACTTCTGCTATGCTTATTTAATATCTTGAGAGTCGCAATATTCATTTAAGTCTCAATATGGTCTTCATTTTAAAATGGTAATAATATCTATTAACTACATTAAATGATCTAAAACATTAATTTTAGCAATACACGGAAGTAATTCAAGTAATATTTGTTTTAAAATGGAATTCCAATCAGACAAATATAAAGTCACTACCACATCAATCATTCTAATCGGTGTATCATATACAGAAATTTAAAATTTTGGCTTCCATACTTGAACTGGAATAAAAAAAAACAGTGATTTTTTTGGTCTGCTGGAGTGATCTTAAATCCATAGTAACAGTCTACTAGACTGACGATAATACCACAGTAAAATAATTATGATGTGATATTTTTAAAAAATTACTTTTATGAAATTATTACGATAACTTTTCTTATAAATTTACCATACGATATTTGCTTGGAACTGAGAACAGCCGTTACATGTTTCCACTTAATCCCACGTTACATCTCTTTAAAATACTTTGTATCAATTTGAATAGCAATCCTACGAAACAACAATAAATAATCCTATATAAATCGTGGATTGCTATTTAAATCAATATTTGAATAGAATCCACGAACTAGCATAATAAAAAGCATTTTTTTTTTTTATCTACTAGAGTGGCGATAAAAACCACAGTAAAATAACTATGATGTGATATTTTTTTTTAATTTCTTGCATGAAATTCTTACTGCAACTTTTCTAATAAATTTACCATTCGATATTTGTGCTAATTTAAAAACAGTCATCACATGTTTCCACCTAATTTCATTTCTTTGTAATGCTTTGGATTGATTTAAACAGCAATCCTACGAAAGGAAGAACCAACAATAACAAAAATAAAATAATGTTGTTTTTTTTGGTCTGCTAGAGGGACAATTAACCATAGTAAAATAACTTATGATGTGATTTTTTTTTTTTTTAAAATTTGTTGTATGAAGTTCTTGCAATAGTTTTTTTTTATCTACCATACGATATTTGTGCTAATTTAAGAACAGTCGTTACATGATTCAACTTATTTCAATTCTGTGAAACACTTTGCATCGATTTTGAACGGCAATCCTACGAACGGAACAATAGTTAACGAGCCACGTTAAACATGTCAACGCCATCGAAAGTCCCCGACCGACGACGTTTTAGAACATCAATATTCAGCGTCATTATTGACGTCGGAAGGCGTTCGCAGTCGCTTTCAATTAAAGCTGTCACCACTTTTAGAAAGATCTTTCTCCGGTCTTTCTTGGGCCAGGTATCTCATTTTGCCAGAATCTTACTGGATTCTCCAGAAGACTCCAGCACAAAACCCTGAACTAATTAGACGCCCACCAGATTTCTGTTCTCTTTTCGGTCCCACCCCGCCTGTCCCCTTGGAAGAAGAGGGAGAAGGGAATGTTGTAAAATGTAAATTACACTCTTGTTCTGGAGAAAGCACCCCCGGCCCAAAGTCGGGATGGTATACAAATGGAGACAGGTTAGCGGATGGTGAAACAGTTTATCCCTCTGCAACTGTGAAGACATAGATGGAAGTAATGGATACACCAAGTGAGATCGTATTGAAAATGTTAATGATGTGAACGATTTAACATTTAACACATTAAAATATTAATGATGTTAACGATAATGTTAATGATTTAACTTGTATATTTTAATTAAATCACTTAGAATTATAAATTTACACATATTGTAATTTGTTTTGTTTAATGGGAAAGCAATTGGTTAATGGATGGTAAATCTGTTTATCCTCTGCAACTGTGAAGACATAGACGGTAGAAATGGATACATCAGATGAGATTGTATAAAAATGCGAATTAACTCTGTATCCTAATTAACTCAATTAGAATTATAAATTTACAACTTTGTTTTGTTTAATGGGAAAGCATAGTTGATGGATGGTAAATCTGTTTATCCTCTGCAACTGTGAAGACATAGACGGTAGAAATGGATACAAATGAGATTGTATTAAAAATGCGAATAACTCATGTATCCTAATTAACTCAATTAGAATTATAAATTTACACATATTGTAATTTGTTTTGTTTAATGGGAAAGCAATTGGTTGATGGATGGTAAATCTGTTTATCCTCTGCAACTGTGAAGACATAGATGGAAGAAATGGATGCATCAAATGAGATTATATGGAATTAACTCGGTATCCTAATTAACTCAATCAGAATTATAAATTTACACATATTGTATTTGGTTTTGTCTGATTGGGAAAGCAATTGGTTAGCGGATGGTAAATCTGTTTATCCGCAGCAACTGTGAAGACATAGATTGAAGAAATGGATGCATCAAATGAGATTGTATTAAAAATGCGAATTAACTCGTGTATCCTCATTAACTCAATTAGAATTATAAATTTACACATATTGTATTTGGTTTTGTCTGACTGGGAAAGCAATTGGTTAGCGGATGGTAAATCTGTCCGCAGCAACTGTGAAGACATAGATTGAAGAAATGGATGCATCAAATGAGATTGTATTAAAAATGCGGATGGTAAATCTGTTTATCCGCAGCAACTGTGAAATCTGACATAGATGGGAAGAAATGGATACATCAGATGAGATTTTATTGAAAATGCGAATTAAATTTTATATTTTAATTAAGTCACTTAGAATTAAAAATTAACACATATTGTAATTTGTTTTGTTCGAATGGGAAAGTAATTGGTAAGCGGATGGTAAATCTGCTTATCCGCTGCAACTATGAAGACATAGATGCAAGAAATGGATACACAAAAATGAGATTGTATGCGAATGAGCAAAATGCGAATTAACTTGTATATCCTAATTAAATTATATTGAATAAATAATTAAATTGCATTATAATTTGCTTTATTCTATTATTTAGAAAGCAGGAATAAAACTTGTCATATTATGAATTTAAATGCATATAAATGGAACCTCCTGACGTTGAAATCTTTCTGTAGTTACGACTATTTTATCAATCTTTAGGTTTGGTTTGGTTTGTCTCTGTACAGTCATTTGTGCACACTTTGGACTAATTAGACAGGAACCTACAGTTTAACGGGGAATCCGAACCAATAACAAACAACCCTGCCACAGCTAGGGATTCGAATCTGAAGTATCAAAGGCCTGAAAGCTAGCCAATTGGCCATACAATAGCAATAAGTAAAGGGCAGGAAGACATCTTTATGGTACAATTTGAGTTTAATGGTATAACAATTTCTATTATTTTAACTTGTCTTTTGCATATTTTCACGAGAAGTGAAAGTTAAAATGAGCTGTGGGAATAACAATTCCAATATAATGGAGTTTTATCTTTTGAGAAATAAAATTTAAATTAAATAATTGGTACATTACACTATCATCTTTTTTAATTATTTCTCTATGAATATAACTCTTTTTACTTATTTCAGTAATTAATTTATATAAATGAAACAATATCAGCATCAAAATTAAGATACGATAATGCAGAATTACATTTGCATAATTAAATTTAAATAATTAATTAATATGCTTAATTCATTTTCGACATATCTGAAATATTCATATATACAATCTTGAATATTCATATATACTTTTTCTAAAAATGATTAATTTTTCCAAGGAAAATAAAATTCTGTAATAAGCAGAGTGGTGCCTGATGGCCGAGTGACTTAGGTTCTGGCGCTTGATGCTATGCGTTTCGGGTTCGAGTTCCGGTTGTGCATGGACCTTTGTAGTGGTTCGGAATCCCCTTTAAACTGTAGGTCCCGCTATTATGAATGTAGAGCATATAGCTGCAACCCTACGCTGTAAAAAAAGAAAGCCTTCTTCTGCCTCGAAATCTGCCAATAGGCAAATGGCCGTGAGTCTGTTGTGCCAATGAAGAAGAATAGTTTAGTTTAGTTTGTCGCTCTACTGTCATTTTTTTGCTAATTAGACCGTGGCATATAGTTTAACGTGGATTCGTGAAACACTCACAAACATCCACACCACCGCCAGTATTCAAACGAATCTGAATCATCTAAGCCTGGGTGGTACCAAAGGCCAGAGCGTTAGCCAATTAGCCATCAGGCTGCAATGAAGAAGTATAGGCAGAGTATATTACAAAATTATCTGTAGTATTACTAACCTAAATCTTATTAGTTAGTAAATAATCTTATTAACATCATCTTATATTATTAATACAATAATCTTGTTAATATCATCTTTATATTATTAATACAATAATCTTGTTAATATATTATTAATATACTAATCTTGTTAATATGATCTTATATTATTAATATACTAATCTTGTTAATATCATCTTACATTATTATTATAATAATCTTATTAATAAATCCTATTAGTTAGTAACTCTTCTTTTTAATTATAGTAGTTAGTAATAACTAGTAGTCAGTAGTTAGTAATAATAACACTAAGACGATAGTAACATAAATCTTCTTAGTGTTACTATCTTCAGTATTGTTTAAACCACTTGACAATATTTTATCGAATTTTTTGAAAAGAATGCTCTTGAACTTCTACAATACTTTATCATTGTAGAGGGGGAAAATTGCAATTTTCTGCAACAATATATATATATATATATATATATATATATATCCACGAATCTTTTTCATGGGAACCTCCTCCAAGTTGTTCGATCCACTTTATCTTCGTCTGCACCCCCTTTTCTGCCAATTTTTCTCCTCCAATCACGAGGGGACGCGCCAACCAGTAGCAATTACAAACAAACCCATAAACAAAGTAGCGAAGTTAAGCCCTTCCGATTGATTCGCGCGCGCAATCTCGGCGAAGACAAAAGAAAGATGGCTTGGGGTGGGGTGGGAGAGGGGTAGAATGAAGACATGTAATTGAACAAATTAGAAAAGGGGGATGGAAACAGATCTTATTTTGTTCTTCGGGTAGTAGCGTTATTTCTACTTTATCGGACGGACGGACACCCGGCGTTAATGAGAAAGAAGTTAATGAGCCGAGAGTGGCTGCTGTTTCTTTCCGAGAGGTGGAAGGGTTGCCATCTTTGGCCTATTTATCGCCCCAAACGTATCTTTCTATATTTTTATGGAAAAAGTATATAGTAACATGCTTTAATATATTTTTTTCGTTCATAGTCTAAGAAAAAGAAATAAAATAAAATTTATAGTTATTATTTTAAAAGTATAAATATTTATTTTATATTTATTCCATTATATTGTAAATTCAGAATATCCAATCATAAATATTTTTCCAGAAGAAATATTCAGATATTATTGATTAGCATTGAATTTTAAAAAAAAACATTCAATTTTTCTGACGTTTTTATTATTAAGTAGTCAATTTTTTTCTATGGATTACTTTTTAATACGGATTACTTTTTCTACGGATTTAAGAACTTGCATTAAATTTTGTTTTCGAAATGTATAGAATGTTGCAGAACGCATTCGGTGAGCATTCCTATGTCGGAAAGAAATCTTTACAAGTGGTATAAACAGTTCAAAAGAAGGCGGAGAACGCGTTGAAGACGAAGAGCCCTCTGGTCGACCATCAACCTCAACCGACGAAGGTCACATCCAAAAAATTAAAGATTTGGTGCTTGCGTCGATTTACAATTAGAGACCTTGCTGATGATGTTGGAATTTCAAAAGGATCGGTCATTTAAATTTTCGGCCTCAAATGCATCAAATCTCGATTGGTACCGAAAGCACTGAATGCGCCAGCTCCTTCTGCATAGATTCTTCGTGACCTTTTCTTCAAAACTGGAACCCATATCGTTCCACAACCATCGTATTCATACCGTGCGACTTCTGGCTATTCCCTAAACTCAAAAGACCACTCCGGGGACACCGTTTTGAGTCGATTGAAGAAGATTCAACGTGAATCGCCGAGCGCTTTGAAGGCCATTCCTGCCAATGACTTTTTATCATGCATTGAGGATTGGAAAAAAAGTTGGCATAAGTGCATTGTGTCCGGAGGGAATTTAAAGGCAATGAAATAAATTTGGAAGAATAAATAAAGAGTTTTTGAAAAAAAAAATAATTGGTCTTTCTTTTTTGTGCACAGTAGTAAGCTTTTTGTTTGAATCATCTTTCAATCTCCCCCTATTAAACCGATCTAATTAATATAAAATGTGCTAAAAGTTGACCGTAGAGCGACTAACCAAACAAACCTCCTACTAAAACAATATTTTTAAAAAGGTTAAAACTGAGCAGTGGACCAAAATAATATTTCATATGAGCTAATATTCTCTTGTATGCAGCCAGTAAGTTAAAGACAGTTTCATAGCTGTGTTTTGTCACTCCCACTTCTCAAACCCTGTAAAACGTTGACATGGCACATCCTGTCTTTAAACTCCAGCTTGACTCTGAGCTCGGTTGTAGGAATCGGAAACCGGAGACACGAACCCTTACATCTTGAGTAATTGCCGGCCACTGTGTCCCTGCTAATGGATCCCCAACCGAGCGCGAGAATCTGTCGGGACACTTTCTTAGCGTCCCTCCCTGAAAGTAAAGTCCCATCTCTCTTCCACTCCAGATGAGACGCATAAAAACCCATTAACACTGGAGGACCCCTCTTCCCTCCACAGCCGTAAAGGCAGCTTCTTAGCAGTGATACCCTTTCTGCGAAGAAGCCACTTGTACAGTAGTGATTCACCAACAATCGGATTACTCAGCAAGTTTGGAGGTGCAGCTCTCTTAAAGGCCATGACTCAAGGATGCCTTTCCGCCGGGTGCGCGGGCCGGAAGGACAGACTTGGAAGACACTGACTCTGGGGCTATGATGAATGCCCCGGCGATTATCCCCTGCGCTAATGCGAGCAAGCCCCTATTCAGAAAACGCCCCACTCTCTCTCTCTCTCTCTCTCTCGACAAGATTCGGGGAGAGTCATTTAAGTAGAACAATTACCAAGATTCCCGAATCTGGGTAATTATGATGGGATTTCGGTGGTTGAATAGCTATGAGAGGTTCTTCTTCGTTATAAAAAGCCAATTGTTAAATATTTGCTTCAGCATTTGAAGTAATATTTTTCTTATTTAAGTTGTATTATCGTACATTTCTTTTCAAAATGAAAACCTCGCAAAAAATTGTTATATACAATGTTATGATTGACACCCTGCGATATATATATAAATTTTCCATCATTTCTTATTAAGAAAATAATTACTATAAATACTAAAATAAACATTAAAATATTATATTATGCATTCATTCATTATTCATTCAGATAGTCTTCATTATAATATATATGTATAATGAATACTATGGTTGAATTGAATATTTCTGAAATGCACTTTGACATCAATAGTTAATTCTTTTAATCTTTTACTTTAGTATTTATAGTAAAAATTTTTCTTAATAAGGAATGATGAAAATTTTGGAGATAGAACTGAATCACTATGAGATGTTTTTTGCAATCAGTAATTAAATCTTGAATCTATACTTTAGCTTTGATTGCAACTTTTTTTTCTTATTAAAGCTGTATTAATGTACATTTCTTTAAAAGGAATTCCATGCAAAAAATAATGATGTGCAATGTACTCGATGCGCTCCTGTATAAAAATGTTACTGAAAATATTATTGAACAAGATTCGAAACAATTACGTCATTATTCGAATTTTTTCAATAATATTTCGGTTTTTATACTGTAATACATCGAATAAATCTTTTAAAGTTCGAAGACTATTCAAAATTCTGAATTTGAAAAATCATGATGGAGATTTCTGTGGTTTAATTGGGCATCTACATGATCTAGTATCATTTCTGTATTGTTAATTTTGATTTTTTTTATAAGTAAGTAGACGATTTATTTGAAAACTAGTGAATCGAATAATTTATTCAAACTTTTATTCAAATGTATTGATTTGTTAATATTAGAAATTAATTTACAAAGCAGTTAAATCATTTATTAATGCTATGTTTTTATGGATATTAAAATGTAAAATAAGATGAATTAATTTTCATGTTTTGTTTTTCTTAAAAATCTTCTTATTAATCGAATATTTCTTTTTTCTGCAAAAAGAATTTAAGATAAAATTCCTTCTACTAAAAAAAAAGAAAATTAAAATTTAAAAAAAACGAAAATTAATTGAATGAGATTGTGTTAAATCATTTTTTTACTTGTTTATTTAACAATACATTATCGCCAAAGATTACCAGCTCTTCAAATTAACTACTTTTAGTCAAAATTTATTTTAAGTATATAATATTCTTTTCGTATAATTATAAATATGTAATAAAAAGTAATATAAAAATATGCAAATTATAAAGTGGTGTGTTTTGCTTTTATATGTGTTGTTTGTTTTGGATTTTGAAACATTCTGGTTTATTGTTAATGAAATAGAATCAAATATATTTGCTTCATTAAATTCATTTCTATTAACTTTCATTGCTTGCGTGAAACTACAACTTGTGTTTTTTTAATTTTATTTTTACTTATTTCGTAAATTTTTCAATACTTAAATAGTGCAGATATTTATGCACAAACAATATAGACCTTTTTCTCTAGCGACTCATACACATTTAAATAAGACTATCCACATTTTATGGTCCAACTCTGTACATAACCGCAATGGGCGTTGTACAGCTCTCTATTTTACGATGCCATAAAGTTCCCATTATATTGCATCACAAACAGATTCGGACAAACATCGGTGTAAGAAAGAGATCTATCTCTTACTCTGTCTGATAAGTAAATGTATCCTGTCTCTCTCTGTTGCTGGCCAGATTGCTGTTTTCCATTCAAAGCTATCTGTGGTCGAGTGGGAGACAACGGCCGGAGCTTCATTTGTGATTCAGATTTGTTGGACAGAGGGAGATAGCGACGTCGTTCAAATGGGCCCTCGGGTCGGATTGTCCCTTCCTTTGTATCTCTATTACTCAGTCATAAAAACGTGTGTATAGGATGGTGGAAGTTGATAAGGTTGTTTCCTCAATACCATGCTTCAAATTGATGGCCGTCATAAATTTAAACTGGTTTATGACTTTGTGGTTCCGGAATAAAGTGTTTTCGGGATTTTTTCAGTTGGCTTTTTGCGTGGATGGCATGAGGTAATTTGGGGATTATAAAGTGGTGCGTTTTTGCTTTTGGATGTGTTGCTTGTTTTGGATTTTGAAACATTTTGGTTTATTGTTTAGTAAAATAGAGTCAAATGTATTTGTTTCAGTAAATTCATTTCTATTAACTTTCATTGCTTGCCCTACAACTTTTTTTTTTTTTTTAATTTTATCTTTATTTGATACTATTTCGTATATCATTTTTTTATAACTCTACAATTTAAGACATTAAAAACAATGCTCTCAAAAATATGTTATTAAAAATACACATTTTAATAAATTCTACTTTCATTTTTAATAAAGATGTACATAATAAAGATGTAGCATATTTTAATTATGGCTATATCAAGGGCTTAATATCGTATGAATATAGTGTGTTTTTATAAGAAAAAAAAGATGCTAGTCAAATGTCCTTTTACAAATATTTATATGCATTAATTTTTAAATTAAAATTGAAAAGATTCTTAAACTTTGAGCGTGCTAAAAGCCGATACTTCTTTTAGTAGTATTTTTATTATTTAGTATTTTAGGAAAAGATTCTTTAACTTCAACATGCTAAAAGCCTACTTTTTTTAGTATTATTTAGCCACTAATTTTTTAATAGTATTTTTATTATTTAGTATTTTAGTATTTATTTCACCAAAGTCTGAAGTATAAACTGAAGGTACATGTTGAATGTTGTCTGCTGAGTTCCGTAATTGTATCTTTTAAGTTGTAATATACGACTTTAATTCTTACATTGTCATGGAATGAGGTATTGGTATATAATACACTTACAATGCTAGAATTCAAATACTGCTAACTGGTATGCTAATGCTAGTATTCGGCATTATTTTGCTCTTGAAATGTAGCTGTTTCGAAGATTCCAACAGCTTGGATAGTATAGTCCTTCCGAGTATTTTCTTTTTTTCTTCGCTTTTTATTAGTTAGTTTATGAAGATAAAAGTTTTTTGAAGCTTTAAATAAAATAATTTTATCTTAAAATCATTAAAAGAAATTGCACGTTTAAATAGTAATATAACAGCAAAAAGTAACACAATAAAATTTTGAACTTTTGAAAAACAGAATTAATTAAGTATAATTCTTTACGCGAAATTGGCTTATTCATTTAATTTTAATTTTTTTCATATATTATAGAAATCTTTTATGTTGTATTCCCCTGAAGAGTATTAGAAAATCGTATATCGTTGACTCCCCGAATAATATTGGTTTGTTGATTGCCAACTCGTAATATAAATCCTCTTCCGAGGGATGATTTAGAAATGCATGGTAGTTGAAAGAGCTGGGCAATCAAATACATGATGAAAAGTAAATTCAACGTCAGGGCAGTTGGCACATTTTTTTGTATTTTTAACGCCACCAGCAGAAATTTTAATATGTTTGTGGGGCTTCCTCCCTAATCTTGTGAGAGAAGTAGCTGTTTTTCTGTCGACATTTAGTAATTTGGTATTTAATTTTAATCTTAAAAGCATTTATAAGTTTAGCTTTTGTCAAGGCATTTGCATCTGCAAGGGAAGTAGGACTGACAGTCTGATCTAGACTTTTGGCATTCTTTGCAAAAGAATCTGCAATTTCACTAAATTCAAAATCCACATGAGCAAGGATCCATTGGAGGATACACATTCTGTGCCAGCGGGGGATTAGTTCTAAAGATATATGTTTTGAAAAACCTTTTTTAAAAGACTGTTAGGCAGACCTTGAAGATAGTCAGTGAAAATAGTAATTCCATTCATTTGTTATAATGGAGGTGGACTCAGATAGGTCTCAAGTGCCTTTTGAATGGAAAGCAGTTCTCCTGTGAAGTTTGATGCAATTTTCGGTACTTACGTACTAACGGTACCTTGGCGACAATTAGTGAAAACGCGCCAACCGCCGCTACAGATTTGGCGGTTTTAAGTGGCGCCAATCCACACTTAAAAAACAATCAAAACGCTTTCAAAATATTTTTATTCAAAACAATAAAATATATAAAACACTTCATTTAAAATCAAAACGATTTAAAAATGCCGACCACAACGACTTTTACGTTTAGTAAATAAACTTTCATCAATTTCCACAATGCAATCTGGTCCACCTACCTTTTTTTTTTTTTTTGGTTTATTCACCATATCCAAGACACATAATTCACGCATGTAATTGTTCCAATCTATAACAGTTTTATCCGATATATCAAGTTGCTTTTCACAAAATTTAATCGACGTCAACTCCTCGCACCAGCAGTATATGAATCTCAAAGCTGTACGAAATGGAATTCTGCTTCCTTCAAACCAGTTGTCTTTTCGGAATCCCACACGATGAGCACATTGACTGAAATTGCATTTCCAAAACTTACGTTCACCAAAATAAAGTTTCATGTCATGGGAATTGGGACATTTTCGTTGTTTTGGTAAAACATTTCGTTCCTGGAAAAATAAAATTGCATCGCGTTCCGTTTCTGGCAATTTTCGTATCACAACAATATGGCGTCGAAACGCAGCAAATCTACAGCCGTTAAGATTGCCGCCACTTAAAAAGCGCCAAATCTGCAGGGGTTACTGTATTGGCGCCACTGAAAAACCGCCAAATCTGCAGGGGTTCCATTGACGACACTTAAAAACGCCAAGTCTGTCGCCAAGGTACCGTTAGTACGTAAGTACCCAATTTTCCAACACCGGTAGCAATTTCAATTATTTTTCCGTCGGGCAGCAACAAAACAAATCTTTCATAACTTTTATAAAAAAATTATTATAGAAGCTTATATATCGATTAAATATATCTTATATCGCTGTTTGTTGTTTTTGTTCTCTCTTAACACACTGGGTAAACATTTAGACCAGCCCACGAATCCGAATAGACTCATGGTTGAAGGGAATATTAGACTTTTTGCATAACGTTTTTTTTTTTTTACCGTCCGACATTTTTCTTCCTAGCGCGCGTGCTCATAGGAATAGCTCAGTAGTGCAGTATTTCAGATACGCATGCGCAATAGGTACAATGTTTCCTATGAGCATGCGGGGTAGGAAGAAAAAATATCGGACGATAAAAAAACGTTATGCAAAAACTGTCTATTATCATTTTTTTATCCTTATCTTAGACAACATTAGTTATAACTGGAAAATAAAAGAAAATTCTTCAAAAACCTAATATTATGACACTTTTCTATAAGTTACGACATGTATATTTGTCTAGAAACGAAACGCAATTTAGGCTTGTAGAATACGTCGTTTGACTTTGTTTGATAATTGCCATTATTCCTTTGACACACAAAGGAAACAACGCCATCCAACTTTAGCCCCTTAGCAAGCAGTAGCACCCGTTGATGTGAAGCTATTTTTAAAGCGGTAATGGTGAGGAACGCCTTTTACAAGTCGGTGACTCTGGTGCAGACCCCCACAAATTTGGAACTATTTTTCTCCACGCATTCCACCGATGCAGGGTGGGTGTCGCCCATGGGTGGATGAATAACCTATTATTTCGCACTTTCTCAGAAAGAATGTCAGCGGTGCTACTCAAAGACAGATGGCGTAGCACAATGCAGAACAGAAGAAAACTTTGGGTTGTTGAAAAGTTGCTATTTTGAACACAGAAACAATTGAATTATAAAAAAAAAAAGTTAAGCTCAGATAATTATTCATACATTAAAAAATATTTAAAAATCAGCAGAGAAGAACTTATTATAATGGTAAGGAGGGAAATAATCATACAAAATACAATGGAAACTTTAAGCATGATTTTATGTTGTTGTAACTATTCTGGCAGCGCGGGATGGACATCCCGTGAATAGTCTGCTCATGGATGGAGGGAAGGGGGATGCAATTTCTGTTGTGATGGAGCAGCCGTAGGTAGAAGTCTGACTTAGCTCCCAGTGGGTGGAAAAGGAAGGAGGACTACTCCCCGTATTTGGGTGGCCTGATGGCCAATAGGCTAGTGCTCTGACCATTGGTATCACAAGCTTCATGTTCGAATCCTGGCGGTGGCATGGATGTTCGTGAGTGGTTCGGAATCCGCACGCATTAAACTGTAGGTCCCGGTCTAATTAGCCCTAAAGTGTGCATAAAATGACAGTAGAGCGACAAACCAAACTCCGCATTTACATATCACATGGGAGAAAACTCTGAAAACTCCCACTAGATAGTCGGTCTAACGAGACAAGATGCTGAACATCACAATCGCCATTAATTTTTCAACCCATTTCGATTTTTCATTCCATTCGCCATTAAATTCTCATTTTTTGAAACAATGTCTACAACAAAGCCGCCAGCTGATTGAACCTCAACCCTAACGCTCACCAGCGGCGCACGTTACCACTGAGCCACAAGTTGGGTGCCGGATTTTATTAAACACATAATGCAATATTTTGATTTCAATGATCGACGATTCGATCATTTAAATAGAATAAAAGACATATACATAACAAAAGAAAATAAAAAAAAAACGGAAAAAGAAATAAAAAAATAACCCGTTGCAGTTCGTTTGCAATTACTTTCAACCATGGCACGCATTAGCATACTTTGTATAATGCGAAGGAATTGTTTTTATTTAAATTGTAAAAAAAAAAAAAAAAAAAAAAAAAAAAAAACTTACAGTTAAATTATTGTTACAGATTCATATGCTATAAACTTTATGCGGGCAGTTGGTATTTTTTTTATTAAAATATATTACAATAATTGTAAACTTGGATACTACGCAATAGTCTATGAAACTTTGAAGTCCTGCATTTATTAATTCTGATTACATTTCTTTCTTGACAGTAATTTTAAAAATATTATTAAATTAAAATACTGATTTCTAAAATAAATGAATAGTTAGAAATATACAGAGAAATAAATACAATAATTCTTCTTTCTTCACTGGCGCAACAGCCCCATGGTTGGTCAAGGCCGTCTGCCTACTGGTAGATTTCGAGTCAGGAGATGTCTTCAATTTACAGGGAGGTTTGTCAGCCTACGCCCAACTCTCTGCAGTCATATTAGACTAGGTCCTACTGCTTAAAGTAGATTCCGAACCACCATAAACATCAGTGGTACCGCCGGTTCGAACCGGAAAACTGTGGCACCGAGTGCTCGGCCATCAAGCCCAAGTACAACATTAGGAATAAAATATTTTGTAATAATTTTAAACTCGGTAATAGCAATGTTCAATTTACTGGATTGTTGTTGGAGCCAAAATTAGATTTCTAAAAATCAAAATTTTATCTTGGAAAAGGGATTCTGATGGCCGAGTGGCTAACGATCTGGCTCTCGGTACCCCCAAGTTTCAGGTTCGAGTCCCAGTGGTGCCATGGATGTTTGTAGTGGTTCGCAATCCACTTTAAAAAAGTAGGTCCCGGCCTAATATGACTGTGGAGTATTACGGGGGTAGTGTTACTCGTGTCAGTAGTATGTTTTCAAGCTGCACGTGCCCCTCTGGGTAGTGATAAATGAGTAATATCGGTGCAGCCTTGCTTATGTCATAAAGATTAACCCTCTCTGTATTACCAACTGCATTAGAACCACAACAACGCATTTGCATTAAATAACAGTTTATTTATTTCTAAAAGTATATGATTTCAATTTTTTTTTTTTTTATATTGTACGATAAAAAAACACAGCATATGTTACACAGAGAAAATTTATATTTCATATTTCTTACTTTACGAAAGAATATAAACGAAAAAAAAAACCTTTTAAGTTAGAGTCAATTTGATTTTGAAAGGCTATAAGTTATTTTCTGACAACAACATTCTTTGCCTGAAAAACAATCATTCCCCAGTCTTCGAAATGAGCCTTGCCAATTTTTTCTTCTCCCTGATACTTATCGCAATAAAAAATGGGGGCCTCCCATCTCCTTACACAAAACTTCATCCCCAGGAATATAAAACAGTCCAACCTATCTGTTAAAGGATTCCGACTTGCAGAAAAAGGATGGAGATGGACTCTCTTTATACGACGACACAGTCTCTTATCTCTTGCTGCCCTCTTTCTACCCAGATAGACCGTCTCCCAGAGACTACAGCAGGAGCGATGGGGTGCATTACATTACAATGAATCCATTTCCCACAGAGCTGGGATACCATAGACATCCCGCATCTATTGGGAGAGTTCAGTAACATGGAGTGCTCGAACAAGATGAGCCTGCCCCGATTTTAATTAGTAAATGGCGGACGACAGTTCTACGGAACTGAGAATGATTATGTGTGTATCTCAGTTTGCAAGATTTCTTGAAAAGAGATAATAATGAAACCAGTTCGATAAAAAATGTCTGCAGTGATGATTAAGATAAAAGCTTTGTTTCCAGAAAATTTAAGAATTAATTTTGAAATGAAAATACAGGTTTTAATACAGATTGGTTTGTAACTCTCTTTAGAGTAATATTTGAATATTTGAAGTGTTGAATATTTTATAAATATGGTGTATATTTTTATTACGGTCTAATTTTTCAATTCCTTCTATTGCCTCTCACTCTCCCTATATATATCTTGTTCAAATTTTCAATCGTTTATAAAATACTTTTTTATTCATCCACTCAAGTTCGAATACATTTTTTAAAACTTGTAGTGGATGACACTTGATGTTAATACAGTTTTTTCAAATATTAATTCAGTAATTAAATTTAATTAATTAATTTTAGTTTTTTTTTAGAATTAAGTTGCATATATCTACCAATAGAGGGCTCCAGATAAACTTAAAAAAATGAATGAAAATTATTTATAAAGGACTTTCTGCAATTGAGTGAAAAAAAAAAGTAGGAATTGACTTTAAATATTTTTTTTTATATATTACTTGTTTTGTAAGCAAATAATCTAATAATTTTACGAATGAAATAATTCTTCTAATCTATATAATAAATACGTTTTTATTCAAAATTCATTTCGTACAATAATGTGATGAAATTTCATTAAATAATATTTAAGTATTTAAAAATATTTTTTACGAAACATTAAGGATTGGTCATATATAATATTTCATATTCCGAAAGTTTGGTTTCTTTTATTAATTATTAACTAGCCTAAAACCAGCAACTCATTACAAATATATTTTATTCTATATTGCTTAATAATAAATCATAAAGTTTTAAAATCCAGAAAAAAAAAAAAAAAAAAAAAAAACAGATTTAAAAGTAAAACATACCACTTTATGATCCCAAATTACCTCATGCCATACACACGCACAAAATTCGAAAATAGTTCATTAATTATTTATTGCTAATAATTATTTACTGGTGCCGAGTGACTAGCGCTCAGTGCTACAGGTTTCGGGCTCGAAACCCGGCGGTGCTATAGACATTTGTAGTGGTTCGGAATCCTCTTTAAATCTTAGGCCCTGCTCTAATATGATTGTAGAGAGTTGGGCATAGGTCTGACAATCCTACCCCTTAAAACGAAAGCCTTTCCTGTCTCGAAATCCACCAGTAGGCACCCCAAATCACCCCTTGGCCCACCATGGGGTGATTTGACTTTTTATGGGATAGGGTTGTCAGCTGTACAGTCATATTAGATCGGGACTTACGGCTTAAAGGGAATTTCGAACCACTACAAACATCCATAGTACAAACGGGGGTCGAACCCGAAACCTGCGGCATCAAGCTCCAGAGTTCTAGTCACTCGGTCATCAGGTCCTATCACTTTCTTAAATGGAATTAACATAGACAGAATGGTTGTCGCGAGAAAAAAAAAAACTATTGCATTAAAACTATTGCATGTTTAAACTATTAAAACTATTGCATGTTTAAACTATTGCATTAAAAGTTACTAACTATTGCATCTAAAGTATCATTTAATTAACAACTGAACTATTTTGTATGTCTAAAAAAATATGTCATATTATTTGATATGTTTTGTTTTACTGGTCGGTATCATTTTCTCACACCTTAATTAATTGGATATTTATCATATACTATTTCAAATCCTTACTTAAATCAAGTTATTCAATATGATTTTTTCAATTGAGTTATTAATTTCTGAGGCACAGAATATTACTACTAATTTTTTTTTAATCATACAACAACTAAAGTAAAAAAAAAAAAAAATCATCCAAAGGCTGTCTAACGCATGCTGTCTCTGCAGAATAAAATCTCTCCGAGAGTACTTCTTTGGCAAGTTTAGGGTACCACTTAACAAAGAGAGACGAGAGTTGTGGCTGTCAGCGGCTTCTTTTTTCTCATTGTCTATGTTTGATAGATGAGATCCCAAGTGTTCAACAATTCTTTTTCTCTTCTTCAACCTTTGCCCTGTTTTGAAGCTTTCAACAGTTTTCAACCAACTCAGGGGGCCCCGCAGGAGAATTTGTCTGTTGGAATATCACTCTACGCGGATAAAAATAACTGCCTTTTAGTCCACCAAAACACTTTATTGGTGATAGAGGGTTCTGAAAGACAGCTGGAAATTTGGGATGGATCCTTTGGTTAATGTTGGGTGTCGGATGGCTTCGTGGATATTTGACTTGGATTAAGATAACGGAACTATTTTTTTTATGCGGAATATCATATCGGTGTAAAAATTATTGTGGGAGATAAAGGTCATAAGTCTAGTAATAAATATTACTACTGTGCCCAAAACGCAAGACCAATCATTTTTTTTTTCAAAAACTCTTTATTTATTCTTCAAAATTTATTTCATCGCCTTCAAAGTAAACCCCTCCGGAAACAATGCACTTATGACAACTTTTTTCCAATCCTCAATGCATGCTCACCGAATGCCTTTTGCAACATTCTATACGTTTCCGCAAACAAAATTGAATGCAAGTTCTTTGCTCAAGTAATTCAGACATTTCAAAAATCGCCGGAATCAGTTTTAGCGTCTCACAAAGCCTGGCATAGCGCAAACACTAATGAATATTTTGACATGAAATTTCACACAGACGTCAAGGACAGTGCCAGCAACCTAAAAAAAAAAAAAAAAATTGAAATTCCATAAGCCCTGGGAATTTTAAATTGAAAATGGGTCTTACTTTTTGGACACAGTAGTATAATATTTCAAGTTCTTATTTAAAATCAAGTTATTTAATATGAATTTTTGTCCTTGGTTTATTAATTTTTGAGGCATAGAATATTACTAATAATTTTTTTCTAATCATACAACTACTAAAGTAAAAAAAAAAAAAATCCTCCAAAGGCTGTCTCACGCATGCTGTCTCTGCAGAATAAAATCTCTCCGAGAGTACTTCTTTGGCAAGTTTAGGGTACCACTTAACAAAGAGACAAGCGTTGTGGCTGTCAGCGGCTTCTTTTTTCTCATTGTCTATGTTTGATAGATGAGATCCCAAGTGCTCAACAATTCTTTTTCTTCTTCTTCCACCTTTGCACTGTTTTGAAGCTTTCAACAGTTTTCAACCAACTCAGGGCCCTGCAGGAGAATTTGTTTGCTGGAATACCACTCCGCAAAGTCTGTGTGGATAAAAATAACTGCCTTTTAGTCCACCAAAACACTTTATTGGTGATAGAGGGTCCTGAAAGACAACTGGAAGTTTGGGATGGATTCTTTGGTTAATGTTGGGTGTCGAATGACTTCGTGGATGTTTGACTTGGATTAAGATAACGAAGATGTTTTTGGGCAAAATGATCAAATGGCGAAATACTCGTCACAGAGCATGGGCTCGTTTTATTTTCTTCTTTTTATTAACTTAACTTTTGGTTTTCATAAATTATGTTTCATTTATTAGTAATAATTGATATGGAAGTACGGGGTAATCCCTGGTACTCCAACTTAACATCTACCGTTACGTTATGAAGATATTTTTTATCTTGAATATCATATGTGTAAAAATTATTTTAGGGGTTAGGAGATCATAAGTGTCACATAGGTTTAATAATAAATGTTATAAAGGCCAGAACTAAAAATTTAATTTTTGTATTAATTGTATTTCATTTGTTAATATTTATGATGCAAACCGCACATTTTTTATTCGATTTTTACAATGAGAACGAAGAGCTGGAACATATCATACTCCTTTACATCTATATTGATATGATATTTTTGAAATCCTTATTTATTCCCTGCTTATTTAAGAATAGAACCGTGATGGCCGAGTGACTAGCGCTCTGGCATTCGATGTCACATGTTTGCCAAATGTTTCGGGTTTGAATCCCGTAGTGCCATGGATACTTGTAATGGTTCAGAATCCACCTTAAACCATAGGTACCGGTCTAATATGACTCTTGGACGTAGTGCTGACACCCTACCCAGTAAAAGGCAACATCTCCCGTTTCGGAATCTGCCAGTAGCAGACGGTCTTGGGCCACAATAGGGCTGTTGCGCCAATGATTATTATTATTATTATTATCTATAAATAATGTTTCATTTTGTAGCTGATCAGTAAAGTAACGAAATTTATTTAAATTTGAATTAATTTGTAATTTTATAATGATATTATTTGATCTTACACACAAACACACACACACAAATATGGAGGATGTATTTAAAAAAAATTCACATCCAAGTTTAAATTTGTATTGAATGTAAAGTTCATATTGTTTAAATAAAATACCATCCTATTAGTGAAATAAAAACTATTCAGTATAACAAAATAAGTTTTATAATCTTTTAATTTAATTTAAGGAGGGAATAAATGAGAATTGGAATTTTCGATGCTTTACGATATAATTAAATAAACTATTTTTTCCAAGTTGTTTTCGTATTTATAAAATATTCCTACTTAAACGAAAAATTCGTCAAACACTTCTCAGTCCAATAATTTTTTTTCTATTTAAAAACACTTTCAATCTAAAACCTCTGAATAGTTTTATAATCTACTCTTTCTTCAGTCATTTCGTTTGTCAGTATTTACAAAATTCATACGTCATAAACATACTAATGTTCGCAAAAGATAAGACCAATTATTGACTTGAAATATCACACAGATGTCAAGGACAATGCCAGCAACCTAAAAAAAAAAATTGAAATTCCATATACCCCGTGAATTTTAAATTGAATTACCTTTTGGACACAGTATTAATGTATTTTTAGAATTGATACAAATTTTATCATTTTCCTTTTTAAACACACTTCAAAGTCCAAAAACTTGTTTTCGTGATATTTGCTGAAACAGCACTCATCTTTCCTCATTAAATCTGAAACCGCAGCATCAGTGATCCGGCCTACCTTGAGACGGTGGACTCCGTTGGCCATTAGAAGTGTGAAACCAATTTGTCTGCTCTGTACGCAGAAGGATACACCACCCATGAAATACACCGAACACGCAGCCTGGGGAAAACCCTTGCTAAAAAAAAAAATCTGATTCTCGCTGTCTGTAATTGGATTAGCCAGCCGGCCCTCGTCAGATTGCTGGCCTCCTATTAGCTGCACGCAGCCTGGAGTTTTGTTGCTGAGCTTATGTGCCAAACTTCCTTTTGTTTTGGGCCGTGGCACCATGTGTAGAGTGCTTCAGCTGCTGATTAATCAGCTGGGCTCTCTCTCTCTCTGTCTCTTAGTTGCAGCTGCAAGAGATACTCCAGTTTAAGACTGGAAGAGCATTTGAAATGAACGGTATTTGCCAATGTTTTCCTTGACTAGCATGTTTAGAAACTTAAAAAAGATTATTTCACTGTTATCTAAAAAGTCAACAATACCAATAAAAATAATTCAATTCAACAATTTCAACCCATATGAAAAAGATTTTAAAAGTTTAAAAAAATTTTCTGTTATCTAAAAAGTCGTCAAACGAAAATGGCAATTCCATCTCATCTAAATAAAAAATAAAGTAATTTCATAAAAGGAAATTATGAAATAATAAAAATTCAGAAAACGCCTGCTTAGACATTGATTTTGTGATTTTTAAAATGTAAAGGTAAATAAAATATGAATTTAAAAAGAATGATTTGATATAAGGGGACATGAAATTATTACATTTTTACTCCAAACATTATATTTTTTGGTAATTCATTATTATTTCATTTCTGAAGGTGCCTTTTGAACCTTTACAAATAAAATAGATATAGATAGATAATAAAATAAATAATATATATATATAGAAAAAAAAAAAAAACACCAAGACAAAACAAAAAAATAAAAATTAGTTAATTTGAAATAATTTAATATAAAATAACAAACAAATTTCTAATTATAAACCATACATGTATTCAATTGTGATAGAGAAAATACTTTTGTTTTTTAGTGCAAAACTATTTATTTTTTAAAAATAATCTAACAACACCCACACTTTCAAATAAGTCTACATCACCATTAGCAAATCCTGTAAGGCAAGCTTGTATAACACTCTCATTAAGATCAACTTAACATTGTATAAAAATTAATATTGAAAAAAAGTATTGAACAGAAACTGCGCAATTCCCCTTTAATAAGCTTCAAAATGTTTCATAAATTTATTACAAGTTTTCATTTTACAACTTTAAAATTGCAAAACGAAAACTTTTAATTTAATCAGTGCAATATATTCAAACATATGCACTTAACATGCAATTTTTAAAATTACCGAGATATAAAGTCCTCTTTTTTTTTTTTTTTGGTACAAATTTAATAAAAACTTTCATTTAAAAAAAGTTCAACTTCTTCCTTTTTTTCCTCCAGTTCTATGTCATGTAGCTCCTTTGAAAAGAGAGAGAAAAAAAAAATTAATCTTCTAACTCAATAACTTTGATGAAAACTTCCATAAATTGACAAAAGCCTAAACGGAATAGCAAAGCCCCCTTTTACTTCCACTTTTATAACAACACCGAGATTTCTTTTTTTTTTTTTTTTACAGCCCCCAAACCCCTTCGAATGCCCCCCCAACCGAGCGAAGAACACAGAGAGGGAGGATGGAGAGACACTGTGAGAAAAGGGATGCTGTGTAGAGGAATGCCTCTCTGACTCATCCTTCCCTTTTGGCGCGTGCTCTTTTTGAGGCAGATCAAATCCCTCTCCTCTCTTTTGCTCTTCCTCATCCTAAACTGAGCGGGGCCCAAATTATACAGTGCCCGAGTGATTGAAAGCCGGGAATTGATTTTTCATCCATTCATTTTTACACAGTGTTAAGTTGATCTTAATGCGAGTGTTCTACAAGCTTGCCTTACGGATTTGCTAATGGTGATGTAGGGTGATTGAAAGTGCGCGTTGTTAAGAAATTAGCTATGGTTGGCTGGCGTACTACGTTAAGAATCTGTCGTTGTTGTACAATGCCATATTCTTTGTTAATGAATGAAAAATTTCATTTTATCTAGATAATTTGGAAATAGTTTACTATATGCTGAGAATAGTTTAATTTTTAAAATGTAGAACTGAAATGTAGCTTGCCTTACGGATTTGCTAATGGTGATATAGAGTGATTGTAAAGTGTGTGTTGTTATAAGATTAGTTATGGCTGGTTGGCGTACTACGTTATGAATTTGTCGATGTTGTACAATGCCATATTCTTTGTTGATGAATAAAAAAAATGTATTTTATCTTTATAAATTGGAAATAGTTAAGTTATATTCTGGGATAGTTTAATGTTTGAAATATGTGTGTTTTATATTTATATATATAATATTACCTTTTTGCTAAAGCACGTGATATTATTGAATGTATAAAGAGCAAATTTGTATCAGATACCAAAGTTTTATTTAAGTATGCTGAATTGGGAATTATGTTGATTAGATAAACATTTGATTTTCGTGTGAAAATGTATGAATTACTGATTTTTTTTTTTTTTTACCATACCAAATGATATATTCTTTTATTATTAAGTATTTTCTGAGTTTTGTTTCAAATTTCATTTTAAAGTTATAAGTTAAAATGACGCATATAATAGATTTATTATCAAAAATTTTATTGAATATTTAAAAACTCAAAATCTCTTTCTGGATTTTCTTATGTTATTTTATTTTGTTTCATAATTTTAAAAATAAGTCGACATTCTATAGAATCGGTAAAAACAGTGATAAAATTATATAATTAAAAAAATTAATTTATTTTATTTGATTTATGTTTTAATGCTTCAATCATTAAAGAAAAATAGTTAGATCATTTTGTGTTAATATAAATTTTACATAAAATCCAAATTTATGATATTTGTATATTTACGTTATATATATATATATATTTACGTTATATATATATATATATTTACGTTATATATATATATATATTTACAGTTATATATATATATTTATGTAACAGCAAAATGTCTTATAATAAAATGTGTGACAGTGAATTTCAGTAACTTCTTATCATCTCATTTAGATAAAAAAATTTTAAACTATTTAAAAAATAAAAATTATTTGCAATATGATACTTCATTGGCATATCTTTCTAAATTTGAGTTTTACCATTATTTTTACTTTATTTTTGCACATTAAAAAGTTTGAATAAAAATAGCCGCCAGTAAACTTTAAATATTTTATTCTTCTAATTTTTTAAGCAGTAATTTAACATTGTAAAGCTCACAAACACGATTCAATATTTTTTGAATATTATAGTTTTATTTTTATTTTATTATTATCTTTTAAGTGAGGTAGCCCATCCCTGAAACCCTGTTATTGAGGATTTGCATTTGAATAACCCTTGAACTAAAAGAATAAAACTCCATACATGATTCTTCCATTAAGTCCTAGTATTGATTCCCTTTCTTTTCAAGTGCGTGAAAAGATTTGGAGAGTGCGCATGTGCAAACTCTTCAATGTGATCCCACACATGAATAAAAGTACTCTATCTAGCTTTTTTTTTTTTCCCGATAGTCCTAGGTTATCTACTCTTTATTATGAAAGTCGCATTTTGAGGGGAAATAATTCTTTTTTCTTTTAATATTTAGCATAATAACATCTTTTCTTTATTTATTTATTTCAATAATAAAAGATGAAACTTATCGAAACTATGGTTGCTTCTTTTTTTTTTTTTTTTTTTTTTTTTTTCTTCATTTAAAGGATATCAATATAAATATTTTAAATCAATTTTGCTTTTATTTTTAAAATGTGCTATTTTTTTTTAAATTCTCTCCGATGTAATTTTTAATATAATGCAGAGTTCAAAAGAACGTAGTCGTTTTTTTCGAATAAAAGAAAAACTTTTTATTCTGTTTTGAAAAAGAGAAATGGATTCAAAGTTTCTTCAAAAATAGTTTCTTCGCTAGATATATAGCATTTTTATTTTTGTATATTCTTTTTCTTCATTGACGCAACAGCCCCAGGATGGGCCAAGGCCGCCTCTTTATTGGCAGATTTCGAGACAGGAGATGATTTCTTTTTACGGGGTAAAGTTGTCAGCCTTACGCCCAACGCTCTACAAGCTTATATACGGTTTAAAGTGGATGCTGAACCACTACAAAATCCATGATGCCTCTGGTGTTCGCAACCGAAATCTGTGTCACCAGAGTACTAGTCACTCTGTCATTAGGCTCAATTTTGCTTATTATATTATTTAAATTTAATGCATTTATTTTTGGAAATAATGATCTTAAAATCTCTTAATAGCTATATTTTTATTTAATTGTCTTTATTTTTCAAATTTATCTATAACTTCAGGTCTTATTTTGACAGTTTTATAACATTTTGTAGAGTTTAATTAACCAAAGATATAATAAAAATTACATTAGGCCATCCCTTATTCCTTCAAGAAAATAACACAATCATGCATAATAAACAAATTACTTTTATTTCATTAATTGTATTTAAACTTATGTAATCTTTCTATTCTTAAAAGGGTCCTTTAGATGGGTCAATTTTATCTTCAATTCTCTGATGTTGATTTTGAAGCATATCCTGTCGTGTTTCAAGAACAAAATTTTTCTAAATTCATTTTTCCTTTGAAAGAGATTAAACATCATTTGGATATTGGTATTATTTACTAGTAATTATTAGAAATAATATAAATAGGGAAATTGACAATTTAATTGCAATAAATAAAAATTTATCTTGATGATACGTGTTTAACTTCTACAATATGGCAAAGGAAAAAAAAAAGGCGCCTAGAGATTTTTCACTCCATTATATCGAAAACGGAAAAGAAATCGAAATGCACCGATACATAAAAAGAAACATCTTGTTTTTTTTTTCTCCCTCCCCTCCCATTACAGAACGAGACCTAACTGCCAAACGATAAGCTGGGCACCCGTGATTAACCAACCTTTTGTTGGAGTGTGTGTAGTTTTTAATCGTTCCCGGGGTTTGTCCTACAGGTAATAAGATGCTTGATAAATATGCAAATTGATTGGTACAGTTCTTCTATCCACTCTTTTCTTTTTTTTTTCACCCACTTGAGTTGCGGGTCGATTGCAGGGTTCTTTTTTCAGTCAGTTTTGCTAGAGTTCTATTGTGGAAAAGGACATGTGGTTCTTGATTGAAATGGAGAATCTGATTTCTAGAGAAGGGTTGGTATTGTCAAGGATATTTCTTTTTAGAAGAATTGTGCACTTGGTTTGTTTGTTGATGTGGGGAAAGAATAATAAGTTTTGTATAAGGAGAAAATTGAACTTCTTCATTAGATGTTTTAAAGATATTAGTATTCTAAGTTTTTATTTATTTATTACTGCATTAGAAATCAAATTTTTCAATTCAACTCCATCTATCGTTTGTTCTTTTCAAAAAGGTTCAATTAAATTCCATTTATCGTTTGCTTTTTGCGGAAAGGTTCAATTAAATCTCATTTATCGTTTGTTCTTAAAAAGTTTCAATTCAACTCTATTTATCGTTTGTTCTTTCCAAAAAGTTTTCAATTAAATTCCATTTATCGTTTGGTCTTTCCAAAATTCTCAATTCAACTTTATCCTTTTCAAAAATTTTATCAACTCCATTTGTTTTGGTCTTTTCAAAATTCTAAATTCAACTCCATTTATCATTTGTTCTTTTCAAAAATTTTCAGTTCAACTCCATTTATCGTTTGTTCTTTTTTCAAAAAGGTACAATTAAACCCCATCTATCATTTGTTGTTTTCAAAAGGTACAATTAAATCCCATTTATCATTTGTTCTTTTCATCTAAATAAACAGATAATTTAACTTTATATTTAAATTTTTGTTTGATATGAATGTAACAATCAAATATTTGTTAATATATCTTATAACATTGAAATTATGAAATATAACGAATTAAAAGGCATGTAGAAAAAAAATATCGCCTACAGATTTTTCACTCCATTATATCGAAACAGAAAAGAAATTGAAATACACCGATACTACATGCGAAACATCTTGTTCTTTTTTTCTCTCCCTCTCCTCCCATTACAGAACGAGACCTAACTGCCAAACGATAAGCTGGGCATCCGTGATTAACCAACCTTTTGTTGAGTGAGTGTAGTTTTTAATCGTTCCCTTGGGCTCTGTCCTACAGGTAATAAGATGCTTGATAAATATGCAAATTGATCGGTACAGTTCTATCCACTCTTTTCCCTTTTTTTTTTTTTCACCCACTTGAGTTGCGGATCGATTGCAGGGTTCTTTTTCCAGCCAGTTTTGCTATTGTGGAAAGGGACATGTGGTTGTTGATTGAAATGGAGAATCTGGTTTCTAGAGAAGGGTTGGTATTGTCAAGTGATATTTCTTTTAGAAGAATTGTTCAGTTGGTTTGCTTAATGATGTGGCAGAGATTAATATAAGATTTCTGAATGAAGAAAATTATAATTTTTCAATAGATATTTTAAAGATATTAGTATTCAAAGTTTTATTTTATTTATTTATTGCTGCATTAAAAATCAAAATTTTCAATTCAACTCCATTTTTCGTTTTTTCTTCTCAAAAATGCTCAATTCAAATCCATTTATCGGTTGTTCTTTTCAAAAAATTTCAATTCAATTCTATTTATCATTTGTTTTTTTTTTTTCAGAAAGGTTAAATATTTATTTAACCTTTAATTTTCAAAAATGTCAATTCAACTTCATTTATCTTTTGTTCTTTTCAAAAAGCTTCAATTCAACTCCAGTTATCGTTTGTTCTTTTCAGAAAGGTTCAATTCAACTCCATTTATCGTTTGTCCTTTTCAGAAAGTTTCGATTCAACTCCATTTATCGTTTGTTTTTTCATCTAAATAAATAGATAATTTAACTTTACATCTAAATTTTCGTTTGATATGAATGTAACAATTAAATATTTGTTAATATTTCTTATAGCATGAAAAATTATGAAATATAACTAATTAAAGGCACGTGGAAAAAAATATCGCCTAGAGATTTTTCTCTCCATTATATCGAAACATAAAAAAGAAATCGAAATACACCGATACATAAAAAGAAACATCTTATTCTTTTTTTTTTTCTCTCCCTCCCCTCCCATTACAGAACGAGACTCTAACTGCCAAACGATAAGCTAGGCAGCCGTGATTAACCAACCTTTGTTGGAGTGTGTAATTTTTAATCGTTCCCTTTGCTCTGTCCTACAGGTAATAAGATGGTTGATAAACATGCAAATTGGATTGGTACAGTTTTTCTATCCACTCTTTCCCTTTTATTCACCCACTTGACTTGCGGATCGATTGCAAGGGTCTTTTTTCAGCCAGTTTTGCTAGAGTTCTATTGTGGAAAGGGACATGTGGTTGTTGATTGAAATGGAGAATCTAGTTTCTGGAGAAGGGTTGGTATTGTCAAGTGATATTTCTTTTAGGTGAATTGTGCAGTTGATTTGATTGTTGATGTGGCAAAGATTAATAAGTTTTTTGTATGGAGAAAATTGAAATTTTTCAACAGATGTTTTAAAGATATTATTGTTAAAAGTTTTTTTTTTAAATTTTTTTTGTTGCATTAGAAATCAGAATTTTCAATTAAACTCCATTTATGGCTTGTCTCTTTCATATAAATAAACGTATAATTTAACTTTATATCTAAATTTTTATTTGATACAAATGCAACAATTAAATATTTCTTAATCTTCTTTTCTAATAAAATTATGAAATTTTTACATTATTGTTTACTTTTGTGAATCTCTTATTTTTAAATTGGGTATATTATGTCTATATAAATTATTTTAAACAAAACATAATTTTCATTTTGGAAAGGACAATTACATTAATATATTCTTGTACACAAATTCTTTATATATTTTGCATTTTTAAATTTCTGTATGCATCTTCCAAAAAATTAATTTGTAGAGTATGAAATATTTTTATTTCGGGAATGGCTGTAACAAACATTCTGTTAAAACAATTTCCTAAAAGGTTTTCTATAGAATCTATTCAACGTTTATTACTATCTCATTATTAAAAGATAATATTTATACTTGAACATTTTTTTAAATATTTACCTACAATTTCCTTAAAAATAAAACTGCATATTATAAACCTCGGAATTTTTCCGAATCTTTCACTTTCCCGCCATAAACGAATCAATAAAAAATGTTCCATTTATTAATATGTCTTAGAATGCATAAAACAATTTATGATAAAAGTTTCTAAAAGGATTTTATTCTAAATCTTATTCCTAAATGTACTGCATGGTCTTTTCATCAAAGAAATATAAAGACAAAATAAAAAAAAAAAAAAAATGTTAAAGAACGACAGTGAAAATGCGAGAAAATTTAATAATGGAAGCAAACGAAATTTTTCTGGCCTTAATCTAATTGTTGAAGGAAAAAAGGGAAATCTTTTACAAAGCTGTTTAACCACTTTGCAGGTTTAAAAACACCTGCATGAGGATTTTTTCCCCTCTTTCTGTCTCTTTTTCCCTAAAATATGTACAGTACTTGTCTCTTATTCAAACATCGATTCACGCCAGCTAAAAACGCTGTAATAACTTTTCAGCAAAATTTTGTCCGAAACATAATAATAGTTCCTTTTTTTAAAAGCGAAATGTAAATGGGATTTTCTAAAAATAATATTAATAATAAATAGTATTGTGGAAATAAATAATGTTTACATTTTTAAGACAATATTATTCTTTTATGCATAATCAATGATGGTGTAAATATGTAATTCAGTGGTTAAGTTTCTCTTATTTTCCAATTTTCATAAATTCTGACTTAAGACCTAAATCTCTTTTTTGCAGTTCCTAAAATTTCACGTAAAAAGAAATTCTTGTAAGTTAAACTCTAGCTCCATTATTAATTTTTTTTTTCTTTCAGTTTTTGACAACAAATTCGAAAGATTTCGTTTTTGTTAGACTATAAAATTACGTCAGTTGAAATGAGAATACAATTTTACAAAATTTTCAGAATTTTCTAGAATTATGGATTTTTCATGAGATTTTCAATTGGTTTCCTCAAAAGTGAATAAAAATTGCGAAAAAAACTATTTTTGATAACCCAATTTACATAATTCCAACTTCGAAATAATGAAGAGATAAAATTTTCGTTTCTCATATGAAGAGATAGAATTTGATTTTTAAAAAAAAAAAAGAATTCATCGTACAAAACATGGAGAGTATTTTGGTTTTTCCCTTTCAGTTTATATTTATTTCATTCATTACAAGACATAAAAGAATAAAATATTTCATTTCAATATTTCTTTGCAAGATTCAAATATTTCATTTCAATATTTCTTTTCAAGATTCAAATATTTCATTTCAATATTTCTTTTCAAGATTCAAATATTTCATTTCAATATTTCTTTGCAAGATTCAAATATTTCATTTCAATATTTCTTTACAAGGTTCAATATTTCTTTGCAAGATTCAAATATTTAATTTCAATATTTCTTTGCAAGATTCAAATACTTTATTTCAATATTTTAAGAATCAAATATTTCATTTCAATATTTCTTTACAAGGATCGAATATTTCATTTCAATACTTCTTTACAAGGTTCAAATATTTCATTTCAATATTTCTTTACAAGAATCAAGTATTTCATTTCAATATTTCTTTACAAAGTTTAAATATTTCATTTTTAATAGTTCTTTACAAGGTCCAAATATTTCATTTCAATATTTTTTTTACAAGGATCAAATATTTCATTTCAATATTTCTTAGAAGGATCAAATATTTTATTTCAATATTTCTTTTTTACAAGAATTGATTGTTTCATTTCAATATTTACATGGATCAAATATTTCGTTTCAATATTTATTTGAAAGGATCAAATATTTCTTTTTAATATGTCTTTACAAGAATCAAATATTTCATTTCAATTCTTTACAAGGATCAAATATTTTTCAATATTTTTTTACAAGTCAAAAAAATTACTTAAAAATACTTAATATTACTTAATATATTACTTATATTATTACTTAATATTACTTTCAAATATTTCACTTCAACATTTCTTTACAAGAATCAAATATTTCATTTCTTAACAATTTTTCTGAAGTACAACAAAAAAAAAAGAGGATTGTTAGAATTTTTGCATTATGATTGACAAACATGGTAAACATTATTGTAAATGCAAATATACGTTAAACCTTTGAACATTTGAAATATTTATCTGAAATAAAATGTTACTAATTACTGTATAAAGAGATTGTCCATTTGTATTCGATTCTTGACGCCTTGTAGGTAGTTCCTAGAATCTGATAACCTCCTCCTTCATTTACGGAACCCTCCGTTTAATACAACTTTCTCACTTGCAGGGGAGAAGTTTAATTAAAATCGACCGGAACCCTTACGACAAAGCCCTTGCAGGGACATCCCTTTTTAATATCTCTCTCACACGGACATGTTTCTGCCTTTTACCACCCAGTGCCCCCAACACAACCGGCGGTTTGTGTTTGGTGCACTCGGTGCGCTTGTTGTAATCCACTAATTATGCGGCATCCACGTAACGAGCATTCCAGATAACACCGATTACAAGTTGAGGCATCATCAGTCGAGCATTAAGGGGCGCATCCCCAGGATTACGGGGCTGACACCGTGCAGGGGCGGACACCCGATGCAGCGGCGGAAGAGGGTTGCCAACGTTACGCCAACAGCATATTTGCGAGCAGAACTACTTTGCCTCGGTGGATGCCAGCCATCCATGCCCCAGGAATTGGTGACTAATCCGGGGTCAGGGGGCGTAATTTTATACAGGGGGCATCGGATTATGCTTAACCCGGCTCTTACATCTCGTTTGGTTAAGTGGGCGGTAAGGGGAACAGGAAGGAGTTATACCTTCATACAGTGGGGTGGTCGGTGTTGTTTGTGTATGACTATGGTGAAGCCCAAGGCACCATCAGTCGAGAAGAAGGACTTCAGAAAGAGTGGAGAATAATTTTGCCAAACGTAATTGATTGGAGTTTGTCGGGTGTCTTTATTATTTTTATCAATTGGTACATCTGATTCAATTTATTATATAAAAGAAAAATAGTTGGTTGTTATTGTCACAATATAATTTAATTTGCCGTTGACAAATACAAGCTAACGGCAAGAATACTATTAGATGTGTATTCAAATACTTATCACTAGGATGTTTTATTTGTAAATATGTTGGGGTTTTTTTATTAACAAATAAACATTCTATTTCAATCTCTCTGTGTGGCAGAATTATTATCGTGAGAGGTTGCTGTGTTGATTTGAACCGTAATGTTCTTTTTACAGCTAAATATAAATATCCACTGTAGAGAAAGAAGATTTGGTTTGATTTGTCGCTCTATGATCATTTTGCGCACACTTCATTTCATTTGCAATCATTTTCGTCAGGATTTGAACCTGAAACCTGAGATACCAAAGGCCAAAGCGCTAGCCAATTTTCCATCATGCGCAAATTCATTGAAAGATATGATGAAATTATAATTATTTTTTGTAAAAATGGATCTTTTTTAAATATATTTTTTTAATTTTAATATATGTAGTCAACAAAATTTTAAATTCAGTTTTAGTAATTTATAATTAAATTTATTGAACCCCTACCTACTTTACAAAAAAATTTTTTTTTTTTTTTAATTCTAATATTAAAACTATCCATTGAATAAATTATCTAAAAATGTTTCTTTAAATACAATTCATTTTACTGTTATTCTCATGCTACTGAAAAATTGCTGGCCACCTTTTTTAAATCATTTTGCAATAAATAGCTTGAACACCACCATTTTTTTCTTCCTATAAATTATTACTTGACTATAGCTTGTTCATTAAAATTAAACATGATCATTTCAATTAAAATTATTTATTTTATCTGAAATATAACAAAACCTAAAAGAACAAATGTTTTAAAACGAATTTCTTTGATATTCTTTAAGATTGAATAGTATTCGTATTAGTACTATATTTTTAAACATAAAACCTTATGCACAGTTACAAAACATAAAACCTTATGCACAGCTACATTAGTTAAAATATACTTAGTTTCAGAAAAACAATTGGAATTATTTCTTCCATGTAATTATATTGTAATGTAGTTCAAAATACAAATGTAATTTAAGTAAATTAGCATTTTGCGTGTTCGAAGTTGCACCTTAGGAACATGTTTTCATGGTATATTTTAAGTAACATGTAATTAGTTTCAAGGCTTTTTTAACCAGCAATATATCCCCTTTACATAATATTAATATCTATAAAAGAAATAAATTAAAATAATTCTTGCATGCTTATACAAGATACATTGATATTCGTATTGAAATTCACTCACGAATATCAATGTATTTTGTATAAGCTTGCAGTTATCCCTGAAAAGAAATGAATAATGGAAAACCATGGTTATCAGCAATTTCATAATGCCTCAAATCGATAAATCCCTTAAATATGTAGCAATTATTACACTATTGGAGGTGCTACTATGTAATAATTCATATGATTTCTTAAGTCATGTAGTAAATGTTAACCACCGCAGTACAAGAACAATAAACAAATTCAATAGTGACAGGAATATATAAATGTCTAATAACCACATCCAATCTATAAAACAACAGTTAGTCCTAATATATTACAAAAACATTACCTAGTTCAATATCCATTGGAATATTAGTATCTCCAACGCAAATTTTAGCAAAGTTATTGTTTTTCATTAAATATGCTCTCATCCACATCATTCATTCAATATTTTAGTTAATTCAATTAACAACGCGTTCATATCTTCGATTTCTTGCCCCTGCGTTTTCGTCGCCAATTTCAGTCATCTGATGGCCAATTGGCTAGCGCTCTGGCGTTTTGGTACCACAGGTTTCAGGTTCAAATCCTGGCTGTGGCATGAATGTTTGTTAGTGATTCGGAATCTACGTTAAACTGTAGATTCCGGTCTAATTAGCCTAAAGTGTGCACAAAATGGCCGTAGATCTAACCAAACCTCCAATTTCATGAAATCAAAATGCATATAATCTTCTGGAGTTTTGCTGTTCTGTACTTATTCAATTCCTTCTATTAGCTCACAATCTCCCTATATATATATCGTGTTCAAATTTTTAATCGTTAATAAAATACTTTCTATTCATCCACTCAAGTTCAAATACATTTTTTTTTTAACTTGTAGGGGATGACGATGTTAATACTGTTTTTTCAAATATTAATTCAGTAATTAAATTTAATTGATTAATTTTAGTTATTTTTAGATTTAAGTTGCATATATCTACCAATTGATGGCGCCAGATAAACTTTAAAAAAAAAATGAATGAAAATTATTTATAAAGAGACTTTCTGCAATATAGTGAATAAAAAAAGTAGGAATTGAGTTTAAAAATTTTGTTTTTACTTCTTTTTAGAGTAAAAACAAAATTTTTCCTCTCTAGAGATTGTGAATGAAACACAAATTTTTTCCCACATTTTTCAAATCTGATTTTTATTTGTAAATTTCACATTTTTAGTGACATCAGCATTGACCTCATACCTGGACAACATCGTGTTCACACATAATGAAAAAAAGAAGTATGTTTATAAAGCGCTAATAGATATGTCTGGGTTACAGAAACTAAAAAATTTTTAGTATTAGTAAATTTTATTAAGAACAAATATCTGTGCAGAATTAAAAGAATTATAGAACTTTGCAAAACTCCTGAAGAATTCTTGATTTTATGCATTTTCATTGATTACATGGAATTGGCGGTTTTGTTTGGTTTGTCACTCTACGGTCATTTTGTGTACATTTTAGGCTAATTAGACCGGGACCTACTGTTTAACGTGGATTCTGAACCACTAACAAATATTGAAATTCTAAATATCTCGCCAAATAATAAGTTGGCTGAATAAAATATTCTTGCTCCATTGATGACGTGAAAATCTGATAGCAATAAGAAAATAATCTTTATATTTAATTTAAAAAATAATTAATATTTTTTTGTAATTTTTTTTGCTACAATATCTTGGAACTAAAAATAAATTTATATGTATTATAACTTTTAAGATATGCTGAAATGTATACACATACATACGAACATTTATAAATATACAAATAGATTACTTATTCTTCAATTCCTTCTATTAGCTCACACTCTCCCCATATATATCTTGTTCGAATTTTCAATCGTTCATAAAATACTTTTTTATTCGTCCACTCAAGTTCAAATACATTTTTTTTTAACTTGCAGTGGATGACACTCGATGTTAATACAGTTTTTTTTAAATATTAATTCATTAATTAAATTTAGTTTTTTTTTTTTAGATTTAACTTGTATATATCTACCAATAGATGGCGCCATATAAACTTAAAAAATGAATGAAAGTTATACTTTCTGCAATATAGTGAAAAAAAAAGTGGGAATTGAGTTTAAAAATTTTGTTTTTACTTGTTTTTATCATCATCTCTAGAGATTGTGAATGAGACACACATTTTCGCTGAATTTGTTTGTTAGCTTCACAATTTTAGCGACATCAGCATTGACCTCATACCTGGACAACATCATGTTCACACATAATAAGAAAATAAATCATTTTTAGTATTAGTAAATTTTATTAAGAAAAAAATTTCTGTGCAGAACTAAAAGTTTGATATTATAAATAACTCGCCAAAGAAATATAAATTGACTAAATAAAAGCGCCACTGATGACGAGAAAATCTGATAGCAGAAAAAAATAATGTTTTAATTTAATCAAAAATAATTTTTTGTAATTTTTGGCTACAAATTCTTGGTAGGAAAAAAATAAATACTTATGTGTTATCATTTTCAAGATATGTTGAAATACATACACATACATATATATACTTATAAATATGCATATAGATTTCTTATTCAGCAATAGTGTCGCATTTCTCTGAATCCAGTAGCATCGCCGCCAAGCCGAGCCCAATCTTGGCAAAGGCAACCCTTTCCGGCGGTCATCCTTAATCCCGCTGTCAGCTTATCATTGGCGAGGGCCCCGCTCATCGTCAGCACTGCTAATTGACACTAATTATCGGAGCCCCTATCACTCGCTTTTTAAGCCATCTGCGAATGAAAGGCGCATACATCATGCGGAATTAGCCGGGAATCAAATACAACCACGTCTTAATGATGCCACACCTAATAGAATGGTTACGGCGACTTCGTGAGGTTTGTAATGCTAATGGTGGACATCGATAACATGTGTACAGATTGTCCATGAATTTTAACATGTGTTTAACTATTAGAAATTATGTTTGGTTCTTTCGTTTCGTGTAGAAATAATGCAAGCCAGGCTTGGAAGAAGTCAAGCTATTAATGTTAACTACGTGTCAGGCCCAGTTTGGTTTGAACAAAATTTGGGCAGAATTTGGCTTAAAAATTTTAAATGTTCTTAAAAATGTATCAAACTTATCAGAAATATTTTTCTCGAAGTAACAGTTGTGTTTTTAAATTTTAAGGGGAAAAATTTCATAAAATTAGATTTTAAATTTTTTTCCACTGATACTTCGAAGATTGATTTCTGACTCTCGAATGACAGTGTTCAAATCACTTTTGCTGAGCTTGGGGCTGTTAACTAATTAGAACAAGAATTACAAAAATGTAATTAAAAAAAAAGAAATTCTAAGAATGGTGTTGATCAGTGAACCAAGAACTATAAATTTAAAGAAAGTACTATAATCATCTGAGTTGGAAAAAACAACAACAATCTCTCTGTGTGGCAGAATAATTATTGTGACATGTAGGTGCACACTTTGCTATGATGATTTGAGCAGTAATATTCATTTTGTAGATAAATACGAAATTGGTGATTCATAAATGGTCATTCGTAATGATTCGTTTTAAAGTACATATATTCTTTCTAATTGCTCATATTGCGATAAATCATATAGCTAATGCATACGTTCAAATGGATATTATTACTTGTTTATAAGCACAGCCTTATTTTTACAGAGGTATCTGTCAATTAGAGATAAAACTGAGGTGAATTTTTTTACAGAATTTGCTGTCTAAAATCAGTGCGAAGTATTTGACTTCCGTTACTCAACTTATGGGTTTATTAAACAATGCAATGTTGCTGTAGTTGGCGGTTATATGCCCTTTTTTCCAAAAAGGAAAATAATTGCATACGATTTTTCTGTTTTGACAATGATTCTTCATCCTTCAAGTGTATCAAGAAATGAGATTATGTAATTCATATAAGCTCCTTGCTTAAAGGCAACAGCAACATGGTGCAAATAAACAAATTCTGATTAGATAAAAGCCAAGCAAATCTTAGGTGTAATTGAATATAAAAATGAAACTCAAAAGACTGCCCTAAAAGGGCCTACTTTTAATATTGTCGTATTTTGAAACTCATCCATGTATGCAGGCCCTCAATCTTCACTCTTTGAAAATTATTGAGTATTAGAATAAGATTTCTTGGAAGTTTAGTTGAAGGAATTTAAGTATTTGGCCATTGTGCCACAATCTTTCTTTTTTAATACATAATTTTTATATTATTATTTCTTTTTAGTATCAAAGCGCGCGATTGTAATTTAGATATTACTTTTTATACCTAACTTTAAGGTATGAATTTTCTCCTGTGTTGTTGTAGTTTCTTATCACACTTGGTAGACATCTAGACCAATCCCACTAACGCGTATGGACTCATGAAGGGAAAGGAGGACAGCTTCTGTTGTGATGGGTATCCGTAGATAGAAATCTGACTGGGCTCCGCGACGCTCTACCGTCATATGAGACCGGGATCTATGATTTAAAGTGAATTCCGAACAGATAAAAGTATCCATGGCACCGTCGGGACCTAAACCTGGGGCATCGAGTGCTAGACACTCGGCCATTTAGGCCCCAATTTTCTCCTGTGAAGACACTAGTTAAACAATTTTCAAAAGACTTCAACTACTCATTTATGTCTGATTATTTTTTTTTTTTTTTTTTTTGTTCTAATGAAGTTGGCAAGCAGTGGATAGTTGTCTTGGGTGCCTTAAGGCAAGCGCTGCACCGACGTTACTCCCAGGAGGTGCGTGTAGCTTGAAGATGAGCTACGGACGTGGAGTAACAATACCTCCGCAACGCTCTATGATCATGTTAGACCGGAATCTACAGTTTAAAGTTGATTCCCTCAATCTTCACTATTACAAACATCCCTGGTACCGCCGAGACTCGAACCAGAAACTTGTGGTACCACGCGCCAGAGCGCTAGCCACTCGGCCAATCAGGTCCTTTTATTGGAATACTAAAATAAATGTATGAAAAGTAACGTCTTTTAAACTGTTACTATGGTGATGTTCGATTATAAAACATAAACTAATATTATTGACGTGATTTCCGAGCCAAAATATTTTTTTGGATAGTTTGGATTATAACCCTGTACAAAAACTGAGCACAACAGTGCTCATCAACAGTGCAGCACATTTGGTCCTCTATTTACACTTCACTTTTCCTCTGACCACCCTGAAGCTGTTTCGCAAGTCATTAACGACAACTGCAAACATGGTGCATAATTTAGACCAGCCCATGAAACAGCGATAGCAAACTGCCATCCACAGTTTTTTAACTCCCTATCAGTAATCCCCGTGAAAGTTTAATTAGCACCACTGACTCCTAATGCAGTGGAGCTGTTGCACTGCAGCCGAAACCTGGTGTCCCGAAATGTATTCCGAAAGATTACTCTGACCCGCCACCTTAATTTGTTTTCATTATGAAGGGACATGTTATCTGGAAACAACCATACCCTAAAATGTAGGGCACAGATATAGGGAAAATTCGCATTATCGTATCGTAACAAGTTTACTGATATTATGTATAATTAAGCGCCAACAAGTGTCTGTAGTAGATTACATTAGTTTTAATATGAAAATAATAAACACAAGTTAACTTATCTTTGCCATAAATAATCTAATTAAGTACTGCATTGGGAAAATGTAGGTTTTTCTCTCTCTCTCTCTTAAAAAGTATTGAATAGCAAATTAACCAACCACTGTGTAAATGTTTATTGTTGTTATTAAAGCCATGTGGTTGAAAGTTACAGAAATGGTTGCAGTGTATTAAAAATTACTTTTATCAGCAAAGTTATGTGATGTCTAATTATTAGATAATTATTTTTTCGGAACTTAGTTCCGAACTAATTTCACTGAATGAATAAATAATATATTTATCACCAAATTTAATTAAAAGTTAATCATGATTTTTATTTATTCATTAGATATTTCTTGTTTAAACACATTATGAATATTTCTTTTGTTTTTGAAATAATTCAGAAGCACTTATAATATAAACGATGTATATAAAAAATAACGATCATGGAGAAAAAATATATTTTATCTCCATGATCGTTATTTTTGTATACACATCGTTTATATATATATATATATATAATCAAACTTTATATAGCGTCCTGGTGGCCAATTGGCTGGTGCTCTGACTTTTGGTACGAACAGGCATCAGGTTCGAGTTTGTTAGTGGTTCAGAATCCACATTAAACTGTAGATCCCTGTCTAATTAGCACAAATTGTGCATAAAATGACCGTAGAGTGAAAACCAAATCATACTTTATTTCATTATAAAGTTAACGAGATTCTTACATATTTTGCAGTTTTTCAGTAAGCTGCACAAAATAAAAAATGATTGCGAGTAGAAAAAATGCTGCAATAAACTTTAAAATTTAAGTCTTTAAATTCAAATATTCTTTTGCCCTAAAAATTCAATAGCTAGTTTTAGTTACAGATTAATAAGATATTTTTAAAAATATCGTTGGTTTTAAAGAACTCCTGACATCACTTTTTTACCAATATATTTCGTTTGTTTCTTTTTATAATTTTATTGAAATTATTTTTAAGCCTTAAATATTCAATATTTATAGAACAACAACAAAAACAAAACACTTATTTCATTTTACATTATTTTATCATTACCAATATTTGAAGGGCGTTTCTGATGAATAGCACTGTGTTTTCTGAACTAAGAAAATCTTTATTCGAAACTCGATATCAAACCGAAAGCTTCCATTTATATGACAAGAATGGGCACGATAAATCCGTTAGCCGGACAATCCACGAGCATATTTCCCTTAGTTTGAATTGGCATCAAAACATTCATGGTTCACTTCAACATCATGGCCTGATGACCAATTGACTAGCGCTCTCGAAATGATGCTTCAGGTTCAAATCCTCGCGGTAGTAAGATGTTTGTTAGTGGTTAGGAATCCACATTGAACTGTAGGTCCCGGTCTAATTAGCCTGAAGTGCTTACAAAATGACAGTAGAACGACAAACAAAACCAATACCGTAATCTGAACTTGCGCGGATTTAAACCATTGGATAAATATAACTGTCAATTATCTTTAAACTTTTAAATATATTGAAATAAATATATGATACTGAATCTCTAGCACATCTACCATTTGATTTAACATTGATTCCCGCCACTATTCAAATTGCCTTTTTTTTTTTCCTAGTAACATAGATTCACTTCCATATAAATAACAATCGATATAGAAAAACAGTATTATCGTCTTCCCATCGAATGCGATTCTTCTGTCTATCCCGAACAAACCAATAAAAACGAAAGGCAAGCATTCATCCTCGCCATCAACCTCTCAACTTCATCCTCCTGAAACCTCGCTCCGGAAGTCCTCCCCGCGATACAAGTGTCCTCAATATCGAAATCTCGACGGAGACTCTGGGGATGGGTTGACAGTTTCTTCCATATTTTGACGACCCCGAAGTGGAACGATGTCAATTCTGGAGTCGCTCCACCGATTGGGAGGTCTCGACTCTGCAATCGTATTGTTGGCAGACGTTCCTTCCCTCCCTTCATCGCTGCCAGATCCGTTGTGTTTGTTCCTGGCAATGCAGATTTCGTTCGGGAGATGGCTTCTTTATTTATTCTTATTTGCTTATTTATTTATGAATTTTTTTTTAGTTGTGGTTTCCTGAATTTTGGAATGCATTCTTTTCATTTTTTCCTTTTTATTTATGCGCTGTCCTTGTGGCCCAATTGTTGTATGAATAATCTAGTATAAGAAAGAAAAAAAAAATGAGAAGGTTTGATTCTCACTAATGGCACAGGATATAGCCACTAGTGAGAAACAAATTTCAATGCACATATTGGCCTGAATGTTAAAGTGTCTAGCACTCTGGCGCTCTGGGCCACAAGTTTCGAGTCCCGGCGGTGCCATGTATGTTTGTAGTGGTTTGGAATCCACTTTAAACTGTCTGTTTAGGTCTGTTTAGTCTCAGTCTGTTTAGTCCTCGTGTGCACAAGATGACCGTAGAGCGACAAACCGAACCAAACGTTAAACTGTAGGTCCCGGTCTAATTACTCCAAAGTGTACACGAAATAACCGTAGAGCGACAAACAAAATCAATCATAACAACGTCGTGAATACCAACGATTAAATTTAAACAAAAAAGGAAAAAAAGTAATACATTTAACCATTGGAAAAATTCGTCAACTATCTTTAAACTTTTAAATATTTTGAAATAAATATATGATACTGAATATTTGGCACATCTATCACTTCATTTGACATTGATTCCCACCACTCTTCAAATTGCATTTATTTCCTAGTAACATTGAGTTAGTTCCACATAAATAACAATCGATATAGAATATACCAGCGCTATCGTCTTCCCATCGAATGCACCCTTCTGTCTATCCCGAACAAACCAATAAAAACGAAAGACAGGCATTCATCCCTCGCCATCAACCTCGTCCTCCTGAATCCTCGTCCCGGAAGTCCTCCCCCGCGATACAAGTGTCCCCGATATCGAAATCTCGAAAGAGACGCTGGGGATGGGTAGACAGTTTCTTCCCATATTTTGACGTTCCCGAGTGGAACGATGCCATTCTGAAGTCGCTCGCCCGATTGGGAGGTCTCGACTCTGCAATTGTTGGCAGACGTTTCCCCCTTCCCTTATCGCTGCCAGATCCGTTATATTTCTTCCCGGCAATGCAGATGTCGTCTAGGAGATGGCTTCTTTATTTATTCTTATTTATTTATTTATTCGTGATTTTTTTTAGTTGAGGTTTCCTGAATTTTGGAATGGATTCTTTTTATTCACACGCTGCCCTTGTAACCTAATTGTTGTATGAATAATCTAGTAATCTAGTATAAGAATGAAGAGTAGGAGAAGTTTGATTCCTACTAGTGGCATGGGATATAGTCAATATACATAGGGACCTGATGGCCAATTGGCTAGCGCTCTGGCCTTTACCGCATACTTCAGGTTCAAATCCTTCCAGTGGCATAGATGCTTGTTAGTGTTTCGGAATCCACGTTAAACTATGTCCCGTCTAATAAGCCTAAAGTGTTCATAAAACGACCGTAGTGCGAGGAACGACACTGGATGTTAATACAGTTTTTTCAAATATTAATTCAGTAATTTAAATTAATTAATTAATTTTAGATTTAAGTTGCATGTATCTACCAATAGATGGCGTCAGATAAACTTAAAAAAACTGAAAATTATTTATAAAGGACTTTCTGCAATATAGTGGAAAAACGTAGGAATTGACTTTAAAAAAAAATTGTTTTTTTATATATTACTTGTTCTTAGTAACATTGATTTACTTCCACATAAATAACAATCGATATAGAAAACCAGCGTTATCGCCTTCCCATCGAGTGCACTCTTTTTGCCTATCCCGAACAAACCAACAAAAACGAAATGCAAGCATTCATCCCTCGCCATCAGCCTCTCAACCTCATCCTCCTGAATCCTCGCTCCGGAAGTCCTCCTCGCGATACAAGTGTCCCCGATGTCGACATCTCGAAGGAGACCTTGGGGACGGGTTGACAGTTTCTTCCCATATTTTGACGACCCCGAGTGGAACGATGGCATTCTGGAGTCGCTCAACCGATTGGGAGCTCTCGACTCTGCAATGGTACTGTTGGCAGACGTTTACCTCCCCCACCCCTTCATCGCTGCCAGATCCGTTCTGTTTGTTCCTGGCAATGCAGATTTCGTTCGGGTGATGGTTTCTTTATTTATTCTTATTTATTTATTTATGATTTTTTTTTAGTTGTGGTTTCCTGCATTTGGGAGTGGATTCTTTTTTTTTTTTTTTTTTTACATGCTTCCCTTTGTGGCCCAATTGTTGCATGATTAATCTAGTATAAGAAAGAAAAGTACGATAAGGTTTGAATCACACTAGAGGCATGGGGTATAGTCGATATACATATAGGGCCTGAATGTCCGAGTGACTAGCACTCTGGCGCTCGGTCCCACATGGTTCGAGTCCTGGCGATGCTATGGATGGCTGTTAGTGGTTCGTAATCCGCGTTAAACTGTAGATCCCGGTCTGTTTAGCCCTCAAGTGCACAAGATGACCGTAGAGCCATAAACCAAACCAAACGTTAAACTGTAGGTACCGGTCTAATTACTCCAAAGTGTTGGCAAAATAATTGTAGAGCGACAAACAAAACAAATCACGACAACATCGTCAATACTAAGGAATAAATTTAACCGAAAAGGGAAACAAGGAATAAATTTAACCATTGGATAAATTTGTCAACTATCTTTAAGCATTTAAATAAATTGAAATAAATATGTGACACTGAAGATCTGGCACATCTATCACTTCATACATTGATTCTCACCACTATTCAAATTGCCTTTTATTCCCTAGTAACATTGATTCATTTCCACATAAATAACAATCGAGATAGAAAACCAGCGCTATCGTCTTCACATCGAAAGCACCCTTCTGTCTATCCCGAACAAACCAATAAAAATGAAGGACAAGCATTCATCTCTTGCCATCAGCCTCTCAACCTCATCCTCCTGAATCCTCGCTCTGGAAGTCCTCCCCCAAATCCTAGCCCTCCTCCTACAAGTGTCCCCAATACGTTGGGGACAGAGGATGGGTTGACAGTTTCTTCACATATTTTGACGACCCTGAGTGGAACGATGGCATTCTGGAGTCGCTCAACCGATTGGGAGCTCTCAACTCTGCAATGGTACTGTTGGCAGACGCCCCCTTTATCGATGCCAGATCCGTTATGTTTGTTCCTTTCAATGCAGATTTCGTTTGGGTGATTGCTTCTTTATTTATTCTTCTTTATTTATTTATGATTTTTTTGTTGTGGTTTCCTGATTTTTGGAATGGATTCTTTTTATTTACATGCTTCCCTTGTGGCCCAATTGTTGTATGAGTTATCTAGTATAGGAAAAAAAAAAAAGTACGAGAAGGTTTGATTCCCACTAGTGGCATAGGATATAGTCAATATACGTATAGAAAATAGCAGATTCCAAGAAGTATTGAGTACAATACTCGCGTCTTGCATCGATAATTGGGTTGTCTGTCAGAAATTTTGAAATGATAAGGCAAATGTTGGTTAGTTAACACTGAAAGTCTTCTGAGTTAACTTTGTTACCCATTTTTATGACTGCTCTATTGCATGTTATTTAATCTCTTGTTCCACGTAATAAATCTCAATAGATTGATTCTAGAGGAAAGCTTGTTGTTGAGCATGAATTGTAACCTAACAATCAAATCCGAATCAAACTGAAAGTTCTGTTTTATAAACCCGGTTTGGTTTTATTAATGACCAACCATTGTTTGGGTAATCAGTATACTGAACCATTGCAATTCCTTGTTTTTGGAAAAGTTGTGTAGAAAGTTCAACTTCGCTTCCTTCCAAACCTACACTGATATTTTTTATTCCAAATGACGATGATTTCAGGGAACAACTTTGACCCGTGGACGTGGTGTTCCAATTCTAACATGGTCAAAAATAATCTTAGTTTGAGTTAGATGCGATTGAAAAACTTCTGCCATCTGGATTGATCTGGAATTGTAGCCTGATAAGAAACCGAATCAAACTGAAATTTCTGTTATGCAAACCGGGTTTGGTTATATTACAGATCAACCATTGTTTGAATCATCAGTAAACTGAACCATTGTAACCCCTTGTTTTTAGAAGAGTTGCGTAGAGAATTCAACATCGCTTTTTCCAGACATGCACTGCGTTTATTCCAAATTATTTCAAATAACGGTGAATTCGAGAAACAACTTTGGCACGTTGACGTGGTGCTCCAATTTTAATATGGTCAAAAATAATCTTAGTTTGAGTTAGATACGATTGAATAACTTCTGTCATCTGAATTTATGTAAAAGTAGGTTTGGATCCACACATCATTACTAGAATAATACAAGAGTGTATCCATCAACTTATTCCAAAATTTTACAACCTACCCGCTACGGAAAGAGTCCCATTGTTATTGAAATTCGGGTTGAAATGACGAGGGTGGGGTTGGGGGTTGTCTGGAACGTCCTGATGATAAATCCTGCTAAAGAGTGTTGTGCCGTTTCGCTCCGTCGACCGTCCGTCGTAACTTTTCAGCGGTGTTATCGTCTTCACACTTGGTCGGAGGTGCTGGAAAAACTCGACATCATCGAACGTCTTGTTTCGGCGAGGACAAACGATATCCGAACATCCACCCCCCCTGCCGATGAAGGTGGAGGGTGGAGTGGAGTATTTTTTTTCTCTCTCCTCTCGGATCGTCATTTTGGATGCATGCCAGAGGACGCTTTTGTCCCTTTTTTTTTTTTTTTTTTTTTTCCTATCCGACTTCCCATTCTCTCCGTCTGTGGAATTCTTTTGCGGACAGCCCTTTCGGTGTTCTAGGTTGCAGGGCGATATGCAGCATGGAACCACTGGAACTGCCGGAAATCAACATCTAGAGCCAACATCTAACCTTTAGACTTTCTAACCAATAATTGGATGAAAATTAATTCATTATTGCTTATTTTTATGCAAATTAATCCATTATTACTGATTTGAATGCAAATTATTGCTGATTTGGATGAAAATCAATCATTATTGAATTTAATTTTCTGTATATGTTAATAATTTTAAAGCTTAGTCAGTTCTAATTGCTCATGATTTAAAGTAAAATAATTTAATTTTAATTTTAATTGTGTAATGGAATGAACTAAATGTTGATTAATGGTCCATCATTGTTGGCGAAAAGAAGTATTGTCTTTCAGAAGTGTGTATCTCTGTATCGCCTGTACACCAATGGACATTTGTGCTGACGAATGCTAATCTATGAATGTTTGTATTCTGATTTTGAATGTTTGTATCCTTTACTGATAATGCCAGATTTTGTTATGGATGTTCCAGACGTTGGTCTGGTGGGAGCTGGGAAGCTACTGATAGCCTCCTGATATGAAAGAAACAGTTATGGACTGGTGAAATCTATGTGATTTGGTATTTGAATGGTCGAACTGATCTATATGTCGTCTCAAAAGATTGTGCTGTTGTCCACAAAGAAGCCATTCTAGATATAATTGTTCGTCCTTACGCAGGTACAATAGGGGATTCTTTCATAATACAAGATACATACTACACAGTGCAGTTAGGGGAATCTACTGTGTTTATAGTTGTGAGCAATTTCACTTTTATGAAAAGACTATTAGAACTAATTGGTTGGCCAGCACATTCCCCAGACTTTAACCCAATACTTAAACATATATTCTTAATAAGAGGTCCATATATATTTCATGATTTACACGTCTGGCATCAGTATAAAATTCGATAAGCGTAGTATTTTTAGCAAAAATTCATGTGTTTAATGCATCTAGCTCAGAGTAGACTCGTAAATTTTACATTTGATCATTTTAATGTAGATATGTTAAATTAGTCAGAGGTAAATTCCTCCATTAAGATTGAATGAGTGAAAGGAACATGTGCACTTCGAAAGCACATGCAGACGTGAAATCGACTGCGAACAGCGAATAAATAATTAAATAAAAACGATTCGATCGAGTCTGGAAGAGGCTCTCAAAGTATTTTGTGAATCAGAATAATCGAAAATCGCGTCGGTAAGGTCAATTTTGTGTCCCTGTTCCAGGATTTCCGATTTATAAGATGAAAGTCGATCGCGAGCTCACAACATGCATTTTTCTTGGTCAAAATTCAACTCGTTAGAGCTAACGGACGGTTGGTCATTTACTTCCCTGTCTGAACGTAGTAATAAATGTCTCCCTCTGAAAAAGGTGGGGGTTCAAAAACTGTGATGGTATCAGTAGCCAGGTCTACATTTGAATTAGATCGCAAAGAGAGCCGCTTATGAGTGGTCACCAAGTTAGTTTGTTTTAGCTTGGTCGGAAAATGCATGCTAAAAAGTTTACCAGCTTTCCAGGAAATAAAACTTCAGTTCCAGTTAGTATTAGTTATTGATAGGGCATCAAAGGATTTACAAGCTTTTGAAAGACGACCGGGTGTTTGCTCAAAACGCCAAGCCATGTTTGCATTTGAAACATTTGTCCGAATGTTTATCTGTCCCGGGCATAACAATCTGACCGGAAAAAACCTTTAAATGTTCTTACGAACGACCCCCAATCTTTTTTAGAAGGTCATAAATCAGTTGATGTATGACCCAAAACCGTCACTATATGGAATGGAAATTTTATTTCCTAGAAATCTGGCTAACGCTTCTTCATGCATTTCATTTTCTGTCCAAACCGAAGCAAATAGTGTTAGAAAACATGTGGTGCTCATAGCTCATGTGTTCAGGTATAGACGTAGCTTAAGAGGATATAAGGAAATAGGGTTTTTCATATTTACAACTGCAACACCTGGGACCATATGCACAGTCAGGTTTAAATGTGGTGTTTTTATGTTTTAAATGTGGGCAAGGCTAGAAATCTACACATATCTACTGAGGTGGTTTTCTTGTTATAAAATAGTCAAGCAGCCTGATGGCCAATTGTCTAGCGCTCTGGCCCTTGGTACCACAGGCTTCAGGTTAGAATCCTGTGGTACCAAGGGCAGGAATTCAGGCGGTGGCATGGATGGTTTGTTAGTGGTTCAGAATCCACGTTAAACTGTATGTGCCGGTCTAATTAGTCTAAAATGTTCAAAGATCACCTTAGAGCGACAAACCAAATAGCCAACAAGTTTCATGAATTCTTGTACTAAAGAAGATGGATGAAATATAAATACCCTTACATTTAAGAAAATACTCATAATATATTTGTTGAACCTAATTTAAATTTTAGTATTTGCTTTACTAAAAAATCTTGATAAAACCATTTTTTTTTTCAACCCATTTGTTAATTTCATTTGATTTCCAGTACATTTGCAACATTGAAGAGTAAATACAGCTCATATACATTCTGGTTCTTTCTGTTAGAATAATTATGCATTGTTGTGTCGCCGTGATGTAAAGTCAGTTGTATTATTTTTGACATGATGACGGCCTTGTGAACAGCTTTATGAATAATTCAGTGCTAGGCTTTGTGAACAATAACTTTTAGTTTGTTTTGCCAAAATTAGGCGTTTCCCTACTATTTGTTTTATTCTCAACACTTGTCTTCTTTAACAAACACTGCGACTGACGCCCTATTGAAATTAGGATTGCTGTCTCTGGTCTCCAAAAAGTTCTTCAAAAGTTTGAAAATGCATCAGAAATATTCAACAGCAAATTTATTCGTGAAAAATTTAAGGCAAACTCCGTAAAATGATTTTTAAGTGTTAATGATCTATACATTTAAATGATACTTTGAGTTTGGCCATATTTGGTTGAGAATTACTTTTTCTTAGGCATTTTGCGGGGCAATTGAATTATAAAATACATATCAAAAATTTTATCGTAGCAACTCAGAAATTTTCACTTGGCTTGAATAACTGGATTTTTAGCTCAAAATTAACCAGAGAGAAATGAAATAAAAGTATTTTTAAATAAATTATATGAAGAACGAATATCATTATTATAAGAATTTAAAAAAAACTGAATTAACGGATACATTTAAATAATGCAGATTTAAATTCGTTTTCTAAACAGAACATATAAACAAGACATTGGGTTATGCAGATGCAGAATTATGTTTCATATTGGAGGACGAACGGTCTGGTGGGTAACGTGTTGGATTTGTGAATTAGGAACTGAATAACCCGGTAAGAAAATCCGAACAGAAAATTCTCGTGTCTATTTCGGAGGTGGCCTTAAAGAATTGGAAGTGCATGGGAACCTCTTGCCCATCAGATACTGTTTCTAAGGGTGCTCATTCAGAACTGCTATGGTCAAATGTGGTTTCAGTGTAGTAGGCATCTACAGTACACTCTAATTAACACTAAATCTGATTTATATTTGCGGTCATAGTGATGAAAGTATAATTACGAATATGATAGTGACAAATGCTTACTCAAATTGCTCGTCATTCGAAAACCACAGTGATGACACCACAAACATAATTTTTTTTCCACCTCACAAAGAATGAGGTGAAAAATTAACTCTGAAACTAGAGTATGAACAGACAAGTGTTTAATTTTTTTACTAATGGCAGTCGCTGTTTTCAGTATCTAAAAGGATAACTATTTAAAGTTTGTGAACGTTTTCAAACGTCAGAGGGCATTTAGATTTACCAGGCAATTGACTGCTGAAAATTTTTCAAGAAAAGAATAATCTTTCTAGAAGCTAGGTTTGGTTTGTCGCTCTACTGTCATTTTGTGCACACGAGGCCTAAACAGATCGGAACCTAAAGTTTGAAGTGGATTTCGAACCACTCGAAAACATCCATGACACCGCCAGAATTTTAACCTGAGGCCTATGGTACCAAAGGCCAGAGCGCTAGCCTCTCGGCCATCATTCCATCTAGAAGTTCTGATTCGTAGTGCACTACATTAAACTGGTGCAAAAATAATAAGGGAAAAAAAAAGTTATCAATTGTTAGCTGAATATTTAAGTTAAACTAATTGTATGTCTTTCCTTCAATGTGATATATATTCTCGGTTATATCTAATTAGCAGATATAACCCAGTATTAAAAAACCTTTTAATACTGGGTTATATCTGCTAATTAGATATAACTGAGAATATTTATACAATCTTTTAGTTTTAGAGGTTTTTATTAAACAAAAAAATATGAGGACGGAATTAAAGGTTTGCAATTATAAATAACTCGCTTTAAATAATATAAATTGACCATATATAACCCGACATTGATATTTTTGTTTTAATATAATATATTACATTTTGATAGCTTGTAATGAATTAAAATTAATTACAATTCCAAAATTCTAATTAGAATAGTTATAGTTTAAAAATTCTAACTTAAAATTTTTATATTTCTAATGAAAAATAGGAAAAAAAACATTTCTCCTCACATTCATTTAGGTATTACCTCGACATCCTTGGAATTAAAATTTATAATTAAGTCTTTATTATCCATTTAAGATCTTAATGAAAATATCTCTTTTCTATTTCAGTTTTATAAAAATTTAATTCATTCTTTCCTTAAATTATTTTTAACACATATTGTATTTCAGAATTCACTTGAATTTAAAAAATATATGGATTAAAAAAGGTACATTTATCTTTTATTAAGTAATTAAGGATTGGCATTGTCTATAAATTAAGTTACAAAACGTTATTGTAAAAATAAATTGCTGCAAAACGCCGATATTTTAATTCCCTTTTTTTAATACATTATAACAATAAAATGCTTTTTATAACTAATGAAAATACATTGTTTTAACAAGTTAAAATTTTAGTTTTTATTTAATTAAAAAAATTAATTAACTTTTTTCGTTATGCGCCAGATAAAAAAAATTATTTGAAAGAAAAAAATTCGATTTCTAATTTTATAGCCTGTAAGTTTTATTGGACACACATGCACGCATGCATGCGCACACATATACATATAAACGAAAGAGAGAGACACATTTGTGACAACAAATATAATCTGGCTCCAAATAATTTGATCTATCAAAATTCTACCTGAATCTTTTATATGGGTTTAAATCTGTGTTAGCATTCGAAAACCATGATGCATTAAAAAGTACTCCTCATCCCAGTCAGCATGATATTCAATAGTTTTTATTTAATTAAAAAAGAATTAATTTGAACTTTTTCGTTAAGCACCAGATAAAAAATAATAAACTCGAAGTACAAAATTCGCCTTTTAAGTTCTATAGCATTTAGAATTCGAACACAGATATACACACTATATATGCATACACATGTACACACATACACATTGGAACACACAAATGCAATATATTCACACGCATACGCATTGGAACACCCACATACACACTATATATACACACATACACATTGGAACACACTATATATACACACACATTGCATACCCACATATACACTATACACACACACATTGGAACACATACATATACACTATATATATATACACACACATGCACATTGGAACACATACACACTATATATACTCACACATACACAATATGTACACACATACACACTACATATGGAACACATACATTCATGCATATGCACACATATACATATATGCGAGATAGAGAGAGATGCACATCTGTGGCTTCAAATACATATAATATGGCTTCAAATAGTTTGATCTATTAAAAATCTACCTGAATTCTTTCTCGGACATAGATCTGTGTTAGCATTCAGGAAACATGATGGCATTGGGATTCATCAAAAATTATTCCTTATCCCAATCAGCAAAACGTTACTTACTCACACCTCGCCCTTTAACTATTGAGATAGCTTTCAATTACATTTTTAAGGATCCCCAAAAACAAAGGGAAACCCGATAATCAAACTTAGCACTCTGCAGTCGAGCAATAAAGTTCGATGTACCCTGGGTCTTTCCTCTGTACCGGCTGTGATAGAGATGATAAAGCGCCGGAGGCCTCTTTAACCTTAATGAACGGGAGGAAAGAAAAGAAAACAAAAACTCCTGGTCTTGTGGAACAGGCAAACAAAAGGCTATGCAAATAGGCTCTTTTCTTTTCGAAGTGGTTGCACAATACATCTCCCCCATCCCCCAAACCCCACCCCTAATGAGCTTGATAGAAGTTAATGCGATCTTTTCAACAATCACCTTGACTTCTGCACATTGATTTTTCTTTCAACTTTTCTCTTTTGATTTTTAAAAGAACGATGTTGCTTGCTTGCTTGGCTCTTGTATCCGTAATTTGTTTTTGGATCTTGGAACTTCTGTTGAGAAATTTGAAATTTCCTTTTTTACTATTAGAAACATATGCGTTTTTTATTTTATTTTTATGTACCAGCGGATTTTTTTTTTTTTTTTTTTTTTTGGTAGGAATTAATGTGACCCTTTTCAACGATTTCTGCACATTGACACTTCTTTTAATCTTCTTTGGTTTTTTTTTGCTCGTGTCTCTGTCTCTGGCTCGTGCTCGTGTCTCTGAATGAAATTTATTTGTTCATCTCTCATTCTGTCAATGAAAATGTACTTTTAGCTAATACAATGCATCCATAAGTCAGTTTCTACATAAAATCTAATCTACACTTGTTAAACTTTCTACTTCAAAAAGATTGTTTTACCTAGAACCACTAGAACCGTCACTTTTTATGTCGAAACGATTTTATTATTAAACAATATTAATTTACAATAACTTATTTGATTTTTTTTTTTTTTATATTTTAGTGCCTTAGTACCTGAAAAGTTTTAATAATTTTTTTTTTTTTATATCGTAGTAAGAGAAAAAAATATTGTTATAAAGTCAAAAGTTGTTTTAGGAAACTTTAAAAATTGTCTTTCAACAATCACCTTGACTTCTGCACATTGATTTTTCTTTCAACTTTTCTCTTTGCTCAACTTTTTTTCTCTTTGATTTTTAAAAGAACGATGTTGCTTGCTTGCTGGCTCTTGTATCCGTAATTTGTTTTTGGATCTTGGAACTTCTGTTGATAAATTCGAAATTTCCTTTTTACTATTACAAACATGTGTAATTTTTTTTATATATCAAAGGATTTTTTTTTTTTTTTTTTTTTTTTGGTAGGAATTAATGCGACCTTTTCGACGACTTCTGCACATTGACACTACTTTCAATCTCACTAGATTTTTGCATGATGTTGTTTTTTACATGATTTTCTTGATGTTGTTTGCTCGTGTTTCTGTCATGTATGAAATTTGTTTGTCAATCTCTTATTTTGTCAATGAAAAATTTCCTTTTAACTAATACATCCATGATTGAGTTTCTCCATAAGGTCCAGTCTACCCCTTGTTAAACTTCCTACTTCCAAAAGATTGATTTACCTAGAAACAGCGTTGAAGAGTCATTATGTCGGACATAGGGATTGATTTTATTATTAAACAATATTAATTTTATAATAACTTGTTGAATGTTTTGTATATTGGTGTCTCAATATCTCTGTGAAAAGTTGTAATCAATCTAATTGTTACTGTACTGTAATAAAAGAAAAATATTGTTGTCATGTCAAGAGTTGCCGCAGGAAACTTTAAAAATTGTCTTTCAACAATCACCTTGACTTCTGATGTTTCTTTCAACTTTTCTCTTGATTTTTAAAAGGAAGATGTTGCTTACTCTTCATAATGTACGAAATTTGTTTTTGGATCTGGAACTTCTGTTAAGAAATTTGAAATTTCCTTTTACTATTACAAGCATGTGCGATTTTTTTTATATATATACCAGAGGGTTTTTTTTTTTTTTTTGGTAGGAATTAATGTGAACCTTTTCAACGACTTCTGCACATTGACACTTCTTTCAATCTCCTTTGGGTTTTTTTACAGAAAGATGTTGTTTGCTCGTGTTTCTGTCGTGTATGAAATTTACTTGTCGATCTCTTATTATGTCAATGAAAAATGTACTTTTAGATAATACAATACATCCCTGAGTGATGGGAATTTATGTAGTGAGGGGATCTAGTTACATAAAATCCAATCTACCCTTGTTAAACTTTCTGCTTCAAAAATATTATTTTACCTAGACACAGTGTTGAACCATCACTTTTTATGTCGAACATAGGAATCGATTTTATTATTAAACAGTATTAATTTAAAATAATTTGTTGAATGTTTTGTATATTGGTGTCTCAATATTACTGTGAAAAGTTGTAATCAGTCTAATTGTTATTGTATCGTAATAAAAGAAAAATATTGTCTTAGGAAATGCCAACAGAAAGGTGTTGTTTGCTCAACTGTTTCTGTCATGTATGAAATTTATTTGTCAATCTGTTATTTTGTCAATGACAAATTTCCTTTTAACTAATAAATCCATGAGTGAGTTTTTACATAAAAATCCAGTCGACCGCTTTTTAAACTTCCTACTTCAAAAATTGAATGTTTTACCTACAAACAGCTTTGAACCATCACTTTTTATGTCGAATCTATTTTAATATTAAACAATATTAATTTATAATAAATTGTTGCGTTTTTTATGTAATTGGTTTTCAGTATCATTATGTTTTACCTAGAAACAGCGTCGAACCATCACTTTTATATCGAATATAATGATCGATTTTATTATTAAACAATATAACTTATAATAACTTATTGAATTTTTTTATATATTGGTGTCTCAATATCACTGTGAAAAGTTGTATTCGGTTTAATTGTTCTTGTATCTTAATAAAAGAAAAACATTGTTTTGTAATGTCAAGAGTTTTGCCTTAGGAAACTTCAAAAAACCTATTAAATTTAATATTTTGATATTTTTATTTTTTGTTCAACTTGTTTTTATATTTTTTTTCTGATAAAAATGCTTCTTAAATCCATAAACATTTCTTATTAATTTAGTTATCTAAATAAAATTAAAATTTATATTGATAATATTTTATTTCTCTTATCATTTTTAAGTTTACAAGCTAAAATCATTTGGTTCAGTTAAATACCATAGGTTAACATAGATTTCAAATTTTAATCTTTCATTAGCTTTCCAACTTTGTGTCTATTTTAATCAAAATTAATTTTTTTTTAAAATAAAAACTGTAAATATCTCAATAAATACTTTTATGTATTCTGTGGGGCCTACAATAATAAACAATTTAAATATTTATATTCTAATTTTTTTTTTATTTCCCTTTTGTTCGTATTAAAATGATAACATAAACTAGGCGTAAAATATATAAACGTATTGCTAGCATGTACATGATTTCGTTTTTAATTTAATTTAAATTGCTAATACATGCACTACAAAGCCACAAATGTTTCTTTACTTTTAATTATTAAGCTTCAAAACAGTATTATTTATCATAAAATTTAATTTGCTGGTTTCGAAATTGCTCCTACATATTAAAATGATAATCATATTTTTAAAGGTTAAAACGAATTCTCAGATCAAATTAATTTTATAAAAATACACTTTTAGGTGTGCATTTTTATAAAACCAATTTAATCTGAGAATTCGCTTTAAGCTATATAATATGATTATCATTTTAATATGTACTGCAATAGTTCAAGAATTATAGAGTAGTTATTATTCTACTGCAATACAATTTATTTATGAGCTAGTTGATGTATAAATTATCTTACTTTATTTAATGAAATTTCCTTGAAAACGTACACGTATATTAATACCCTGGAGCGTTTTATTGTCTATAAAGTTAATAACATTCCTTCTTTAAAAGATTTTCTTAAACACATCTCTATTAAATTTTTGACACGCTTATTAATCATGAAAATACTACAATCCAGGAGATTGACTCTCACGTTCCCAATTATGATTAAAACGTTCGCGCAAAATTTTAATTTAATTTCAAATATTTTCTCTTCTTTTATTTGTTTATGAATGTAAGTTAATTCTATTATATTAGTCAATTTTCATTGTTTCACCTGTATTTACCCTTTCATATCGGAGATAAAGCCCCCAGGGGCTAAATAGCTACAAAAGAATACATCAACTAGTGAGTTATTGTAAATCTCCACGAAATTCAAAAACAAATTTTCTATTATCAAATTTTTAATTTACTACTGTGCCCAAAAAGTAAGAGCAATTTTTTTTTTTTTTTCAAAAACTCTTTATTTATTCTTCCAAATTTATTTCATCGTCTTCAAAGTAATCCCTTCCGGACACAATGCACTTATGCCAACTTCTTTTCCAATCCTCAATGCATGCAACAAAGTCATCGGCAGGGATGGTTTTCAAAGCGCGCGGCGATTCACGTTGAATCTCTTCAATCGACTCAAAACGAAGTCCCCGGTGTGGTCTTTTGAGTTTAGGGAGAAGTCGCAGAAGTCGTACGGTGTTAATACAGTGGTTGTGGAACGATATGGGTTTCATTTTTGGCGAAAAAAAGTCACGAAGAATCAATGCAGTGTGAGCTGGCGCATTCAGTGTTTTCGGTACCAATCGAGATTTGAAGCGTTTGAGGCCCAAAATGAAATTGACGATCGTTTTGAAATTCCAACATCATCAGAAATGTCTCTAATTGTAAATCTACGATTTACAATCACCAAATCTTTATTTTTTAGACGTGAGCTTCGTCGGTTGAGGTGGATGGTCGACCAGAGGGTTCTTCGGCGTCAACGCGTTCTTTGCCTTCTTTGAACTGTTTATATCACTTCCAAACAACTTTTTCCGATATAGGAATGCTCACCGAATGCTTTTTGCAACATTCTATACGTTTCCGCAAACAAAATTTAATGCAAGTTCTTTGCTCAATTAATTCAGACATTTCAAAAATCGCCGGAATCAGTGTTAGCGTCTCACAAAGCCAAGCGTAACTCTAACATTTTGCTATTTCACACAGAATATTCCATAAACCAAATTGAAATTCCATAAGCCTCGGAATTTTAAATGAAAATTGGTCTTACTTTTTGGACACAGTATTATTCTGGACAATTTTCATTGCTTCAATTGTATTTACCCTGTCAATATCGGAGATGGGAGCCCCCAGGGGCTAAATAGCTCCAAAAGAATACGTCAACCAGTGAGTTATTGTAAATCTGCACGAAATTCAAAAACAAATTTTCTGTTTATTTCATTATCGCACGATACGCCAGCTTAATAAATACAAACACAATATGTTTACAGATAATCATATTCTTTCATCAAATATTTTTATTTCTCCTTCAAGAAATTCCATCTTATCAAGAGAAAACCATATCCATTGCAAAACACACTCGTTAATTGATTCCACGCAAGATTTATTTTCATCCTTCATTTTCTAAAGAGCGTTTTGTTCGAAAAATTCCGATTAGCATTGCGTTGACAGCAACAGAATAGAAGACTGATTATCGTTTTTCAATTCTGCAGTCTCTTCGTCTTTCTCTCTACCCCCATAAATATTCGATAAAGAACTGTTTTTATCCACAGGGTTTTTCCCTATTTTTTTCCCCTTTTTTATTATTATTTTTTTTTTTTTTTTTTGTCATTATCCATTCCATGCGCATTCCTTATAATGTATCGCATGGCTATATCTTCTCGGCTTTAAATGTCAAGTCACTCTTATGTATAATCTAGCTCCGATTTGATTTACTTTCGCGTTCAAGTTATGTCAACATTTACAAATTTTCTTGTCGGATTAAATAAAAATATATTGTGGGTGTATAAAAGAGATTAATTTTAGATTTTTTTTTTTTTTTTCAAAGATCGAAAAGATATATTAGTGTTAAATCTTAAAAGGACGTTCTTCTAAATTTTAAGCGATTTTTGATCCTGCTTTCTTATCTTCTACAGTCAGTAAACAGGCGTTTTTACTTTATATTTAAAATATAAAATCATTTTATTTTCTAAATAATCATTGGAAATTTTTTTTTTTGAAGCAATAAATCGAATCGATTTTAAATTTGAGTAGTTCTGTGTATTTATGATAAGGTAACTTATATCAATATCATAATCGTGTTACCTATAAACCTTAATATATAAATAAATATGTACTGAAATTTCCATTGTTGCACTTATAAATTATAACCTTTGTAAAAATCGATTTTCGATTTATCGATTTTAAATTTTTATAAGGTCTTTTATATCGCCATTTAAAAATATTAATAAATTGATTTGATACAGTTATTATATTAATATTTTCGACATGCCCGACTCGTGGCTCACCGTGGCAACATACGCTACTGGTGAGAAGGTGACTGGTCAGCTTAGGGCTCATGTTCACTTCAGTGTCGGCTTTGTTATAGACACCTTTTAAAAAATTAGAAGATGGATGGCGTTTGGGACATTCACCATCTTGCCTCGATGGGCGGATTACCTAACGATTTGGCGATATTTTTACGTTGGCGCAAATTGTAATTTACAATAGTGCACTATTTACGGAAAAAATTGCCGAATTTTCTAATTTTTCCATTTTTTCAAACTCGAGTAATAAAAAATTATTTTCGAATTCCCCATCTCGAAAAAGACTTGATTCCATTTGAATAACGCAATTTATTTGTTCGTGTCATTTATTTGCTTATTTTGAATTTGATGTCACTTATATGGCAATACTCTTATTTTTAAGCGGCCTGATGGCCAATTGGCTAGCGGTCCGGCCTTTGGTACCACAGGCTTCAGGTTAAAATTCTGGTGGCGGCATGGATGTTTGTGAGTGGTTCGGAGTCCATGTTGCATTGCAGGTCCCGATCTAGTGTGTTAGCCGAAAGTGTGCACAAAATGACGAGCGGCAAATCAAATCAAACCAATATTGTTTTTAAAATGCATTCTAATTCATTATATTTACGGAATTTAGTTGAAATGAGAAAAAAATTACGGAATTTCAATGAGGTGTGAAATAATTTGCTATATAATCTAAATCTATCTCGTATTTCAACAATACATGAAAATAACATTAAGGGTTTTTATTTAACAATTTTCCATAATCATACATGAAATTGAATTGAAGATCTCTTCTCCAAATGGAATATCTTATTTATTTACTTTTCGTCTGGTTCACGTCTCTGGTTCTAACCAACTATTTACAGAACTTAGTTGAAATGAGAAAAAAATGTCGTAATTTCAAGGAGGTGTGAAGTAATTATACATGAATCAATAATACAGGAAAATAACATTTGAAAAGTTTTTACTTAACAATTGTCCATAATCATACAAAAAATTGAAGATCTCTTCTCCGAATTGAAGATCTTATTTATTTACTTTTTCGTCTGGTTCACGTCTCAGGTTCTAACCAACTATTTACGGAATTTAGTTGAAATGAGAAAAAAAAAATGACGTAATATCAATGAGGTGTGAAATAATTTCTATGTCGTATTTCAATAATACAGGAAAATAACATTTGAAAAGTTTTTACTTAGCAATTGTCCATAATCATACAAGAAATTGAAGATATATTCTTCAAATTGAAGCTCTTATTTATTTACTTCTTCGTCTGGTTCACGTCTCAGGTTCTAACCAACTTTCTCATCTTTTCCCCCCGAAAAAGTTTGAAAACTATTTTCTTCGAGCTAAGTTGACTGCAGATGCTTTCAGTTCAACCATATCTTTCTGCACTGGTATAGAAACAAAAAAAAAAATAAGCGTGTAAAACAAAAGCACCTTCCAATTCCTACGCTTCGGATCCTCACGTAGACAGAGAATTCCGTTTATTTTTTGCCTCTTATCCTTCTTGCAGACGAAACTTTTAAGAAAAATCACCGAGAAGAAAGGAAAAAAAATCCTTCCATCGCTTTGAAGAAGAAGAAAAAAGAACGAAAAGGGATTTCTGGATCTATTTGTGTCTGGGTGCAGGGTGGTTCGAAGGCAAGAAGAAAAAAGAATTGGGCCGAAAATAGAAGCGAAGACAGGTACTGACCAAAGAGCCGCCAATCGCGGTATTTTCTGGAGTGACAGTTCCAATTGGGTCTCAGCGACCCCTGTCGCGGCGCGGACTAGTTTATCTGGCGGGAAAATGTCCGAAAATGATTGCTTTCTGACGCCGACTTTGGCTGTAATCGAGTGAATTTGTTTGTTTCTTTGGCGGGTTTTTTTTTTTTCAAAATGAAAAGGTCCCTTTTCTAACAATGGGAAGTTACCATATTTCACAATGTAATTTTTCCTTCAATATATTATATTCAGTTCTATACTAAATACAAAAAAAAAAAAAAAAAAAAAAAAAAAAAAAAACCGTAAATTGTTTAATACAAAATTAAATTACATTTATAAAGAATTTATTTAATATTATCTCCTGGTTATTTATGACTGTGGTATAATCATCATCATTGGTGGAGCAACAGCACTATGGTGGGCCAAGGCGTTGGCCTACTGAGACAGATGTTTTCTCTTTTAAGGGGGAGCGTTGTCAGACCGAAGCTCTACAGTCATATTAGACCGGGACATATGGTTTAAAGTGGATTCCGAACTAATACAAGAAAACAATGTCGCCAGGACTCGAACGCGAAACCTGTAGCATCGAGCGCTATAACGCTAGTCACTCAGCCATTAGGCCCCCACTGTGCTATAAATAATTATTTCTAATCATGATGATTAATGATAGTAATGATTTTTAAATATTTTTTAATTTTTACTTGATTTATCTACTTGTTTTATCTCTTTTTTTTTCCGTTTATTATCCTCATTTCTAATACCAAAATATCTCAAAAGTTATAAATTTTTAACTTAATTGTTTTCCTATAATACCTACAGATTCAAAATAAAAGTTTTAAACATTTTTTTTTTTTTTTTGCACATGTCATTGATATTATTTATTTATTTATATGTGTAGAGCTATTCAAGTAATTTACGTTAATCTTGTGTTTTCTTTTCGAGAAAATATAATATTTTACTTCTATTTGATGTATTAAAGCAAATGATAATTTAATTTTACTGTATTTTCTAGTATTATATTTATATACATTCTGTTTTACTAGAATAACAGAAGTTTTGAAAATAAGCTAAAATACAATAACAAATATTGAATTTTCTATTAATATTTATAGTTAAATTTTTCTTTGACTTTTCATGGGAAAATCTCTTCTAAATATAATACATTTAGTTAGTTTATAACATTAGTTAGTATATACTAACTATTTCTATCAATATCTAGTTTTAAACATACAGCTTCTATAAACATCATAATTCAAACATATTACAAAGCTAACAGAGAATTCATATATATCTCTCCAAATGAGATTAATAATATCATTAAAATGTGAGATATGAGCACACAGTGCTAACTTATTATCATAAATTACATATGAGTTTCATATTAATATTCACTGTTAGCTTGATAATGCGATTAGTAAGACAGACATTGTAAATATTTTTGAGTCTGGGGCAACGAAAATAATTAACTCGGACAGAGAGAAGACGTGATCTTCTTAAATTATGTTTATTAAACCTCAATTTTTTGTTTCTTTATTTTCTAAAGATGGTTATAGTTCTATTAATTCAAGGGTGGTACAGTGCTTATTAATAGAATGGTGAGTAAACGTTTTATGGTGAATAAGTATTTGGCAAATAATATGTTTTATACATGGAGTAGCTGTATAACAATGTTATGTACAGAATAGGAAACCTCTTTCAGTGATTCAGTCATTTAATGTTATCATCTTAATAATACAAATGAAATTGCAAATGCCATAACAAATGATTTTTTAAATAATTATTCAAGGAAACGTATTGGTGAAAATCTTGATAAACCTTTTATTCCTAAATAATTTGTTACTAAATGATCTAAATTAATAATAAACAAGACTGATGAAAGAAGATGTTCAACAAAAATGTTGTCGTCTTGATAATACAAATGAAATGCAAATGTCATAATATTATAGCATTATTTACGGAAGCGTATTGGTGATGATATTGATAAACTTTTTTTTTTGTTCTTAAGTTGTTTGTTGTTAAATAAACTTGAATTAATAATAAACAAGATTGGGGAAAGAAGATGCTCAATAAAATGTTTGTCATCTTGATAATACAAATGGAATGTAGATACCAGAACAAATTGGGGTTTTCTTATAATTATTTAAGGAAATTTATATCTAAGGAAGCGCATTATAACATTAGGAAGCGTAATTGATCTTAAATAATTTGTTGCTAAATGAACTTAAATTTATGATAAAAAAATTTGGTGAAAGAAGATGATCAATAAAAATGTTGTCATCTTGATAATACAAATGAAATGCCTTAACAAATTATTTTTATATAATTATTTAAACAAATGTATTGGTGATCATCTTGATAAACATGTTTTTCTGAAATAATTTTGTGCTAAATAAACTTGAATTAATAATAAACAAGATTGGTGTGTTTAGTAAAAATGTTGTCGTGTTGATAATGCAAATGCCATAACAAATTCCTTTTTTTTATAATTGCTTAAGGAAACGTATTGATGAACAACTTGATAAACCATTTGTTCTCAAATAATTTGTTGCGAAATAAACTTAAATTAATAATAAACAAGATTGGTGAAAGGAAATGTTCAATAAAAATGTTGCCATCTTTGATAATACAAATAAAAGGCAAATGCCATAACTAATAGTTTTTTTATAATTATTTAAAGAAACGGAGATCATCTTGATAAACCTTTTGTTCTTGTATAATTTGTTTCTAAATAAACTTAAATTAATAATAAACAAGATTGGTCAAAGAAGATGTTTAATAAAAATGTTGTCATCTTGATAATACAAATGAAAGGCAATTGTCATAACACATTTTTTATAATTATTTAAGGAAACATATTGGTGATCATCTTGATAAACCTTTTGTTTTTAAATAATTTGTTGCTAAATAAACTTTATTAATAATAAACAAGATTGGTGAAAAAAGATGTTGTAAAAAAATGTTTCAGTGGCAATTTATATTATCTATCGGCATTTAGTATTACGTGCTAAAAAAATTCCTATAATATGTATTAAGGAAAGAACAACTAATAAAAACAAACAGTTTGGCAACATCTGTATTTCTCAGGATATTTGACATTATTTTGCGCGAGTTTATTAAAACACCTTCTTTGCAAGAATGGTTGAAAACAAAGTTGTTGATTGAATGTTATGATATATATATCCTTAATTTTTATGTGAATTTATTATAGAATTTATAAAAGAGATATTTGACCTAAATATTAAACCACATAATCTATTATTGGAAAAATAAACTAATGCATGATATTATTTTTTTCGACAACTAAATTGTCAAAACTATTAAACAAATTCAGTTACCAATATCAAATATTGTAATACTTTTAGTCATTTTTTTTTGTCATCATTGTAACAGTTTCGGCTAAAATTCTCTTTGTAAAACATATAGCATGCGCGATGTGTGTTTTACTTTCAGTATCAAATACATATTTGCGTAATTTTATTAATGGGAAACATATACTATAAGCATTTATTTTGATTTTTCTTTTCTAGCCACTCCAGCTGACACTGAAGCCGATGTCGCGCTGTACGTGGGTGTGTTTGTAGCAGTGGCTGTGTTCGTGGTGGTGGTGATTGCCATGGTGATGCTGGTGCGCCGTATCAAGGGACGGGATCCCTGCATGTACAGAGGGGCTGGAACAGGTAAGACACTTTCAGTCTTTTCTTAAACCATAAATTTCAAAGATCAATTGAATAAAGTATCTAATGTATAATTAGGGGAAACCTTATGCAGGGTGTCTCTGCACTAGGTTGGAAAAAAACTAAGATGGGTAGTGTAATATTTGTCCCATAAGAAGGGTAGTGGCATTTCTTTCCTAGGAGAGAGGAATATATATTCTTTGACGTGTACATAATAACAACCTAATACTCAAATTTGACAGCGGACATGCAGTGTTGTGGATATTTATATTACATGCAATTAGTGATATAAATATATTCAACACAACTTCAAAACATGAGAGGTTGTTCTCATGTTTTGAACTAATGAGAGACAACCTATCACAATCTGATAACAGATATTCAGTGTCATAGATAATGAGACCTCCTAAAATTAGCGATTGTCTGTGCGACCTTCACAGGTCGAAATAATTACAGATGGAATATCGACTACACCATGAGTTATTGTATCGTGATTGGTGATAGACGATGAGCTGAGAAAATATTTACTCTTATGAGAAGTGAAAAAGCAGACTCCTCTCCTCCCCCTCTTGACATATTTTCTTAAAGGAAGGTAAGGATGGAAAAAGAGAGTTCTGCGATGAGTCGGCAAGGAATATTTATTTCTTCTTTTTTTTAAATGAGGGGAATAATATACCAAATCTGCTACCTCCAAGCTATACATATTTTGTTATTGGAATACTTTTAATAACTTACAAGTAGCAAATCCTTTTGAAATTATTCATTTTCATTATTACACTCAAGAGCTCCTTTCTTACGCTCTTGGTAGTGGCAAGAATTGTTCAAGAGGGCGAAAAAAAGAAAAAGACACAAAAGAAAACCCTCCTCGAAGAAGAAAAATGGCCCCCCTTTTTTATTGTCCCATTTATTAAGCAATATTTAACTTCCGTTCGCTGAGAGGTGCTTCCATGATTAAGTTTTTCGCCCCATTATTCACAAACGGCCCCTCACTTCAAATGCAAACACCCCGAATGCTCCATTTTCTGTTGCGTTTCTTCCCTCAGTACCAGAGACAACAGGTCCAACACACGAACAGAGAGGATAAAAAAAAAAAAAAAGAAAAAATAAAAAGACAGGGATAAAAAAAAAAGGAAGAAGGAAAAAGAGTTTTATTATGAAATATGTTTGACTTGACAAACAATGAGCTTTCCTTCCTTTAAAGATAACCGGCTACACACTCGCACATGCATGCATGCATTCAACGACAATATATACATCTTTAAGAGGAGAGGGAAAAACGTATAATGTAGAATTTTTATATATCAAAAAAGGGATAAGAGGACACATTTATCAAGAGAAAAGACTGAGTTTCCAAAATTCGATAAATCTATTGAAGGACAAAACCGATATTTGGGGGGAAGAATTAACTTTTACGTTTTTTCTTGTTGATTTCGTTCTCCTCACCCTCCTTTCCCCTCACTTCTCCTTCTTTTTTTTTTTTTTTTTTTTTTTTTTGTTCAAAATTCTTTTCCTGATTGAATGGAATGTTAGAATGGAAAGCTTCGACTATGTGTATCGTTCGTATACTTCCAGTGGGAGGAGAAATGCTTCTGTTTAATTGGTTTTTGAAGTTTTTGTGTTCTTATTTGTGACTTGTTAACTCCGTTTTTGAAAAATCGACCGACTGAAATGTCGTTGGTGTAAACAAATTAAACACTTTTTTTTTCCTTCTATCTTTGTTTTTGTTATTTGTTCAAATTTATTTTTTGTCCCCTTTCGTTGCTGATGTTGAGTTATGTTTCTGCTGTGATGACTTTGCAACAAAACGGAGCTTATGAATCGGTGCTCAAAATGGTGGATAAGAATATCTTTTTTTTAAAAAAATGACGCTTTTATGTTTTATATTTGACGTTTTTTTTTTATACATCTGTAAAACAAATAACTCTTTTCGACTTGGAAATATGGCATCAACTTTTTAAAATAATAAAATTCGTAATTTTTTTTTTTAAGTATTGTAAATAAATAATTTCAGAATTTTTTTTTCGATGCGGATTTTTTGATTTTTGTTTTTGCGGATTTGATGCTACCTCAAGCTATACATATTTTGTTATTGGAAAAAACTTGGTTAATGCATAAATGCGCCATATTTGACGTTTTTTGGCGCCAAAGCGCTGACTAACATTTTGGCTGTAATGGTAAAAATAAGATTGTTGGAATATTATCAAGTATTCATACGAAAAAAGTGACAAATGGAAAAAAAAACTGAAAATAGGTGCAGACTACCTATAACATTGCAACCTACCTACAAAAGTACAACCTAGCGACAGAATCCTATATCATCGGACTATCGACTCCACCACAAAAATTAACATTTTCCGTATACGTTGGTGTATATATATACTTAATGTAATTATTTTTTCGAATTGGCAATAACTATTTGATGATGTGCATTTCCATCAGAAGAATTAAAAAATAAAATTTTAACCAATAATTAAAACTTAGGTGTTAATCAATAAATAAATTTATATTTTGCAAAAAGTTATCGAATTATAAAATAAAATAATAAAAATGGCAATCTATAAGTTTCCAACTATTATTAATTTAGGTTTCTTTCAATTTATAAGTTAATGAATTTCAAAGTAGTTGTAAACAGAAGTCACCACAAAATCAAAAGTAGAAACTATTTCAGTTGCTTTTGAACAATTGTAGAACATGTTTCGAATTTTAAATTTGTGTTTGGTATATTGCCCAAGTTGTTTAAGATAAAAATTAATTCAAATGAATTAGTTTTATTTAATTGAAGCTCAAAAATTAACAATTCTTTTTTTTTTTTGTTCGTCATCATTAATACTTTAAATAATAATTTAGTTCATTTTTTTTTCCAAACAACATTTTTTTCCCTGTTCAAAGAATGAAAATTAATCTTTTTTTTTTTATATAATTAAAAAGTATCTTCTAGACGCCTTTAATGACTTATTACTGTTAAAGCTTAAAAATTAATTAAGAAATAAATGATTAACACTTAAAATCATACGTACAAGATGTGTTCATTTACTTTTGTTTTTATTTTTAAGTTGTTTCTAATCATTTTGAAGTGATTTTTTTCCCCCAACTTTTATGTAACAATTTATTTTGTTTTAATTTGAGGAAGTTAATTCTTTTTTTTTCTATGTTTCTCTCTCTTTAAATATATTATAAATTATATTTTTTTCTCCTTTTAAGGGAAAATTTTTTGATAGATCAAAATAGTAATTTGTCTTTTCAGTTTTTCAATTAATCTGTTGAAATAATGGGAATAAAAATAAATTGCATTTTGAAATGTCTTATTTTGAAAAAGAAACTTAAAATTATATTATTCAAGTAAATAAACTTATTATATAATAAATAAACATACTTAAAAATAAACAATATATAGTAAATAAATAAACATACTTAAAAATAAATTTATTACGTAATAAATAAATAAACAAACTTAAAAATCTTAAGATATAATAAATAAACATGCTTAAAAATAAACTTAATATATAATAAATAAATAAACAAACTTAAAAATAATCTTAATATAGAACAAATAAACAAACTTAATAAATAAATAAACTTAAGATACAATAATTATTTATTATACCTTAAAATTTATTTATTTTTCAATAACGAAATAAGAAAAACAAATAACAATTTTTACTTCTTTCATTTATAAAATATTTAATTTAAATTGGAAACAATAGAAATATTATAAAATACATTCAAAATTTATATTAAATAATTATTTATTTAAAATAAATAAAAATTTATTTTATAATAAATAAAAAATCCACAATTTAAATCTCTTATATGTATAATAAAAATCCACTAATAATTTTAGCATCTTCTTTTTATGTCGTTAAGTTAAATTAATCACCAAAATTTTTTAATCAGCATGTAAAGGTTAAAACTTTCCAGTTCTAGCTTAATGTCTTTTAAACACCTCAAAAATAACTTGATCCGTTTCACCCTCATTACAACTCATCAATTGGATATGCATAATCTGCAATGGCTGCTCATTCCTCTACAACTACAACTAATGAGCCGGAAAAAAGAGAAGCCTGTTAGGCAACCCTTGTTGCTTCTAATAATACATCTGACAATGTTTCAAGCTTCACAGAAATTAAATGGCTAATTTAGAATATTCCGTTTCACTTGTAGCTATTTATTATACTTTAAATATGAGTTGTGTCGTGCTAATTGTTCGGTTGCTAAGCTAATATTAGGCAAGTTTGATATCGTGTTTCCGCTTTTTTAAGCATGCTTAATATGTATATATCTGGCCTTACGTGATTTTTGTCTTTAGTTTATGTATTTTTATTGAGTGATTAAATGATCGTAGATTTTTGATTAATTTTTTGGGATCTTTTATTTGAATGTATACAGGAACGGAGTGAAATAAAACTTCTAATTGAAGTTTCGTATGTCGTTCAAAGTATTTTGCCAACAAAAAATGGTATGACCCCAAAAAGCAGGGTTACGATAAAAAGTACGCCAAATTAAAAGCAGTCAAATAAACAATAAAAGATGCGTAAATCAATTGCGCATGATAATTATCCTCAACAATACTAAGCACCTACATATTTACTTCTAAGCTAATTTTATTTTACATTACACGAAAATTTGTACCTTCAGATACCACAACTTGTAAAGAACTAGATTTTCAAATTTCTTTCCTTTTTTTAATTTTTAAACAGAGAATTAATTTGGGCTTATTTTTACAATACGAAGTGTTAATAAAATTGTTTCCCTGTTAGCAAATAAATAAATAAATAAATAGCGAATGGCACAAATCAGTTGCATTGAATTACAAAAAATATCATTTTCGATGCACTAATTTAACAATTTTTTTCCAAAACCTTTTAATGAAATTTCTGCAAATAAATATAAAACAATAGGAAATTTCTTTCGTGTAATAAATACGTATACTTTGTGCTTTCATTAACTCTTTTACAAAGACGCATTGTAGTATTTTGCTGTAGTGCAAATATCAAGCTTCACAAGAATTTTTCATGATGTATCAAATTGCAATGTTGTTGTTTGTACAGCTGGATTGTATCTCTCTGCTTCGTTGGGTTGCGACTTGAGAAGCACAGGCTGGAGAACTCGCAGTTTATTTACACGTCCACAACCACCACATACACATACACATACACATACAATTAAAACATTCAATATTTAACACATTTAAAGACATCTTCGTGAAGGATTCCACTTCTAAGTCAAAATAAAGATATTTCCTCTCGGGATGAGAGTTTGTAAACCCTTTTTTTCAGCGGCAGCGCCAGTTTGCGCTGTACTTCCTCTCGGATGAGAATCTCGACTACTACCGACCATTTCTCCTGAACGAAGCAGGAGGCTCTCTTGCAGTGCGTAGGAGAAAGAACGGTTACAAACATTGTACGTAACATTGTAAAAACAAACGTAATAAACATTGAAATTTTAAATAAATTAATTAAGAATAAAAGTACTCCAATTTTTTAAAATACTGTTATGCTAACATTATTCAGTGTACATAATTTTTCTTTTATGTAATTCATTCAAGAATATAATTTTATAACTTGTTCCGCTAAAAGATTCTAGAGGATTTTAACTTGTAAATCTAGTGCTCTCTGAATTTTCTCAATATTAAATTTTCATATTTAATCCCAGATATAAATTTTACACAAGTAATGGTTTCTTAAGAGTTAATAAATGACTTTCAAAATCAAACATTCTACTTCATCATTATTATTCACGTTTCTTTCATTTACAATTTGCAACATCTTAAATTTTAATAACTTACAAGTACCAAATCCTTTTGAAATTCAACATTTTTCATTATAGCACTCAAAGAGCTCCTTTCTTACGCTCTTGGTAGCAGCAAGAATTGTTCAAGAGAGCGAAAAAAGAAAAAAAAAAAAAGAAAACCCTACTGAAGAAGAAAAATGGCCCCCTTTATTGTCCCATTTATTAAGCAATATTTAACTTCCGTCCGTTGAGTGGTGCTTCCATGATTAAGTTTTTCACCCCATTATTCACAAACGGCCCTCCACTTCAAATGCAAACACCCCAAATGCTCCATTTTCTGTTGCGTTTTCCTCAGTACCAGAGACAACAGGTCCAACACACGAACAGAGAGGGATAAAAAAAAAAGGAAAAATAAAAAGACAGGGATAAAAAAAAAAAAAAGAAGAAGGAAAAAGAGTTTTATTATGAAATATGTTTGACTTGACAAACAATGAGCTTTCCTTCCTTTAAAGATAACCGGCTACACACTCACACACATGCATGCATGCATTCAGCGACGATATATACATCTTTAAGAGGGAGAGAGGGGAAAAAAACGTATAATGTAGAATTTTTATATATATATATATCAAAAAAGAAAAAGGGATAAGAGGACACATTTATCAAGAGAAAAGACTGTGTTTCCAAAATTCGATAAATCTATTGAAGGACAAAACTGATATTTGAGGGGGAAGAATTAACTTTTTTATGTTTTCTTGTTGATTTCGTTCTCCTCACTCCTCCTTTTTCCTTTACTCCTCCTTTTTTTTCTTGTTAAGTTCTTTTTCCTGCTTGAATGGAATGTTAGAATGGAAAGAACTTCTGACTATGTGTATCGTTCCTACTTCCAGTGGGAGGAGAAATGCTTCTGTTTAATTGGTTTTTGAAGTTTTTGTGATCTTATTTGTGACTTGTTAAATCCCTTTTGAAAAATCGACCGATTGAAATGTCGTTGGTGTAAACAAATTAAACACTTTTTTTCCCCTTCTATCTTTGTTTTGTTATTTGTTCAAATTTATTTTTGTCCCCTTTCGTTGCTGATGTTGAGTTATGTTTCTGCTGTGATGACTTTGCAACAAAACGGAGCTTATGAATCGGTGCACAAAATGGCGGATAAGAATTTTTTTTTTTTTTTAATGGGGCTTTTATGTTTTATAGGTGACAATTTTTATACATCTGTAAAACAAATAACTCTTTCGACTCGGAAATATGGCATCAGTTTTTAAAAGTAAAAGATTTTTGATTTTTTTTTTTTTTTATGTAATGTAAATAAATAATTTCAAGAATTTTTTTATTTCGATGATGGTTTTTTTTTTCTCTCTCTCTTTCTACCTTTTATTTATTTTTTGAAGTAAAGATGTTTTATCTTATTTCTCAAGTGTTTAATTTTCTTTCCAAAAAATAATCATTATTTATTAAGTACTTTTATTACTACATAATAAGGAAAAGTAAACGACTTTTTTTATTACTTCAAAGTGCTTTAATTCTTCTTGCAGAAACTCCGTATTTTTAAGGGGACACAGTATCAAAAAATGATTATAATTTCGATTTTTTTTTTTTAATAGCTATAATTATAGCTATAACTATTTCATTCATTAGTGTTTGAGTGACGCTTGGCTTTGTAAGACGCTAATACTGATTCCGGCGATTTTGAAATGTCTCAATTAATTAAGCAAAGAACTTGCATTCAATTTTTGTTTCCGGAAAACGTATAGAATGTTGCAGAAGGCATTCGGTAAGCATTCCTATATCGGAAAGAAAGGTTTACAAAGAGGTATAGAACAGTTCAAAGAAGGCAGAGAACGCGTTGAAGACGAATTCTCTGGTCGACCATCCAACTCAACCGACGAAGCTCACTTCCAAAAAATTAAAGATTTGATGCATGCAAACCGTCGATTTACAATTAGAGACCTTGTTGCTGATGTTGGAATTTCAAAGGATCGGCCAATTCCATTTTGGGCCTCAAACGAGTCAAATCTCTCTCGGCTTAGTTAATCACATATAAATTTTACATTAAAAATGGTTTCTTAAGAAGATAAGTTAACAAATGACTTTCAAAATCAAAAAATCTACTTCACGTTTCTTTAACATACAATTTGTAACATCTTAACTTTTAATAACTTACAAGTAACAAATCCTTTTGAAATTCTTCATTTTTCATTATTGCACTCGAGAGCTTCATTCTTACGCGTTTCGTAGCAGCAAGAATTGCTCAAGACAGCGCAAAAAAAAAAAAGAAAAAAGAAAACCCTCTTCGAAGAAGAAAAATGGCCCCCTTTTTTATTGTCCCATTTATTAAGCAATATTTAACTTCCGCTCTTTGAGAGGTGCTTCCATGATTAAGTTTTTCGCCCCATTATTCACAAACGGCCCACCACTTCAAATGCAAACACTCCGAATGCTCCATTTTCTGTTGCGTTTTTTCCCTCAGTACCAGAGACAACAGGTCCAGAGAGGGATAAAAAAAAAAAAGGGGAAAATAAAAGACAGGGATAAAAAAAAAAAAAAGAAAAAAAGAGTTTTTATTATGAAATATGTTTGACTTGACAAACAATGAGCTTTCCTTCCTTTAAAGATAACCGGCTACACACTCGCACATGCATGCATGCATTCATCGACGATATATACATCTTTAACAGGAGAAAGGGGGAAAAAAAACGTATAATGTAGAATTTTATATATATATATATCAAAAAAGGGATAAGAGCACACATTTATCAAGAGAAAAGACTGAATTTCCAAATTCGATAAATCTATTGAAGGACAAAACCGATATTTGAGGGGAAGAATTAACTTTTTACGTTTTTCTTGTTGATTTCGTTCTCCTCACTCCTCCTTTCCCTTCACTCCTCCTTTTTTTTTTTTTTTTTTTTTTTTTTGTTCGAAGTTCTTTTTCGTGCTTGAATGGAATGTTAGAATGGAAAGCTTTTGACTATGTATATCGTTCCCTACATCCAGTGGGAGGAGAAATGCTTCTGTTTAATTGGTTTTTGAAGTTTTTGTGATCTTATTTGTGACTTGTTAAATCCGTTTTTGAAAAAATCGACCGACTGAAATGTCGTTGGTGTAAACAAATTAAACACATTTTTTTTTTCCTTCTATCTTTTTTTTTTGTTATTTGTTCAAATTTATTATTATTTTTTTTTCGTCTTTGTTGCTTGCTGATGTTGAGTTATGTTTCTGCTGTAATGACTTTGCAACAAAACGGAGCTTATGAATCGGTGCTCAAAATGGCGGATAAGAATGTTTTTTTTTTTTTTAAAGTGCCGCTTTTATGTTTTATAGGTGACGGTTTTTATTTATACATCTGTAAAACAAATAACTCTTTCGACTCAGAAATATAGCATCAGCTCTTTTAAAATAAAAACATTCGTAATTTTTTGTATTATAAAAAAATAATTTAAGATTTTTTTTTTTTTTTTTGACGCGGATTTTTGTCTCTTTTCACTTTCTCCTTTATTTATTAATTTTATATATTTATTTATTAATTTTTTTTTTTTTTTGAAGTAGAGATTATTTATCTTATTTTTGATGTATTAAATTACCTTTCAAAAAAAATTTATAAAGTACTTTATTTTACTACATAATAATGAAAAAGCAAATAAATATTAATGCGAATTTTGTTACTTCAGTTAATTCATTCAAAGTTGTGTCCCTTTAACGTGTAATTTTTTAAAAATTTCGAGCTATGTTGATAAAATCAAAATATTTATCGATTTTTAGAAATTATTTTTAAAATAAAACAAAAATTAATATCATGAATTAGTATTAGTAAGTAACTAGTTCTAAAGCATGATTCGTTAAAAATATTCTAAGGATTTAAGAAAGTAATGCCTTAATAAAAGTCTACAATATTGCAGCTTGTATAAACTACTAAGGAAAAAATAGTAATAAACTAAATCTCTATTCCACCAAATTTTCTTATATTTAAATATTAGCTTTCTTAACTAATGTATAACTATATACATAAGTTATTTTATTACGCTGAAAATAACCTACAGATTTTATGTGTTTATTAAAATTTCCTTAAAAAAAAAAATACCTGACTTCCATAACTTCTATTAAAAGCATGTATGGTTTATTATTACAAAGTACTTTTAGTAACTCTGACGAAAATCTATCCCCTTTTTTAAGTGAGAAAAACTCCCTGATTTTATACATTCAAGTATGGCATGAAAACTACACGACGCATAAAATAAACTTACAAAACAGAAATAATTTCCATTTATAAACTACTTGGAATAGTTACTCGAAATAATGTTTCTTAAGCAGGCTTTTCCATCGTATCATGTGTTCTGCGAATAGAAAAGTAATTGCCTCTTTAGTTAAATAGACTTATAGAAACCATCATGGTTCACATTTACTTGTAATCACGGCAAAAGCAAACCGCATGTATTGGAAAATGTGGCTAGACTGGATCCAGACGAGACTTATGTTGTTTCTTTCTCCGCTCAAAGGCATTTCTTATGACTAAAATAAACACCAGCTTCGGATGACAGTAAAAAAATTTCCACGATTTAGCTCCTTATCTTTTTACATTATCTTTTTCTTCCACATCTTTTTTACATCATGTTATTACGTTTTTGTATTATTATTTTTTTTATTTTTCAACTTACTTTTATTGATGAATATTTTATAAATGGATTTTTTTTTTTAATTATATCTCTAGAAACTGGATTAGTTTATTTTTTTTTTTAACTGCAAAAATAAATGGAAGAAAGATTGGTTTTTCTCAGAATTAAGCTTTTTTAGAATGTGAAAAAGAAGCGATTTATTCGTGTTTACAGGAAGTAAACGCTCTGGTAACTAGTTTGTTGAAAGTGAAATACAATATCTCTAATCATTATCATCATTAAAACTTGTACTACTTCAGTAAATTAATATATTTTGGACTTTTCAACAATAATTTTTTGCTTGTTTTGGAAAAAAAAACACACATTTGATAAAAATACGCGGTTCATTAAAGTCTAGTGTTTCTTAAAAGTTTGGAGTTAATTTGGTAAACAACATCTGTATTTTAATTAAACTTTATATCATAACAACTATTTTTTATAAATAATAAATAATAAAAACTTTATTAGAAGTGTTTACTTTTAATTCTAGTATAATTTGAAAACATGTTATGTTATTATGCAGATTGTTTATTAGTGAATAATTTACTTTTTGAAGTAACTCATATATACTTGTTAAGATGATTTTATTCAAAACAGTCATAAAACTTTTCTCATCAGTTACAATTTAAGCGTATTTGCGATATCTGTATTTAAACTATATGGTGCTGTTATTGTGTTAGTGGTCTGAGCTTCTGAACTAAGGAATCTCAGTTCGAAACCATATAGCCAAGTCAAATATAAATTTCCAATGTTTACATTTGGTGTGAACACGATAAGTTATTGAATTCAAGGTTTAGTTTGGTTTGTCACTCTACGGTCATTTACCAAACGGTCTGTAATACCAAAGGCCACAGCAACTATCAAGCCAAATGACTATCAGGCCGCTTGAAGTCAAGGAGATGGGTGAAAATGATGTGTATATTTGTTGGGAGGAGGGGAGATTGACTCTAAATTGTTGTGGCACTCTGCAGATACATGACATAATATGGACCTTCTGTAAATGGATTCAGCTTCTCTGGTTCATGAGTCAAACGCACGGAAGCATCTATCTAATTATGGCATCTCGTGGAAAAAATCAGTTGCATCTTTCATATACTTGTCATCTAATTTTCATCTTCACTATGAAAAATGTGTATCTTTAACCACTATTTATGTTGAACTGGACTTTGTAAATTTATTCTTTTAATTTTTTTAACTGGGAATTTATTCTGTCTTTTTTGGAAATATAAAATTTTATTAAAACTGTTTTTCTATTAACAAATACAAATAAATAAATAAATACGAATGATACAAATCAATTACTTTTCTCATATACATACTTGTAAACTAATTTTCAACTTACACTATGAAAATGTATATCTTTAACCACAACTTAACTTATGTTGAACTGATTTGTAAATTTCTTTTCTTAATTTTTTAACAGCTAATTATTTGTGGCATTTTCTAAAAATACAGAGTTTTATTAAAAACTGTTTTCCTATTAACAAATGCAAATACATAAATAAACAGCGAATGATACAAATCAATTGCATTAAATACAAAAATTATCATGTTGGGCAACTTTTCCAAACCTTTTAAAGAAAATTCTGTAAATAAATAGAAAATTATTTTTGTATGATAATGCGAATGTCTTGTGCTTACCTTTGTCTATTATACAAAAGAAAAATTGTAGTATTTTGCTGTAGTGCAAAATATAATCGACCTATTATCGTGCTTATTTATAAAAAATTTTCATGATTAATCAAATATAAACAGTTAAATAATAAATATTTGTAATTAAAGATTAAATAAGTTTAAAAAGTATTCCAATTTTTTTTTTTCAAAATACTACTATGGTATCATTATTCAGTGTATTTAATCTTTTGCTCTTTTTTATAATTTTTCTTCGCAAAATAGGTTCCAGAGGATTTTAACTTAAATCTAGAGGATTAAATAGAGCTCTCTGCATTTTCTCAATATTAAAGTTTTACTAGTTAATCACATATAAATTTTGCACAAATAATGGTTTCTTAAGAAGATAAGTTAACAAATGGCTTCAAAAATCAAAAATCTACTTCAGGTTCCTTTAACTTGCAATTTGTAACATCTTAACTTTTAATAACTTACAAGTAGCAAATCCTTTTGAAATTCTTCATTTTTCATTATAGAACTCAAGAGCTCCTTTCTTACGCTCTGATAGCGGCAAGAATTGTTCAAGAGAGCGAAAAAAAGACAAAAAAAAAACCCTACTGAAAAAAAGAAAAATAGCCCCCCTTTTTATTAAGCAATATTTAACTTCCGTTCTTTGAGAGGTGCTTCCATGATTAAGTTTTTCGACCCATTATTCAAAAACGGCGCTCCACTACATATGCAAACACCTTCGAATGCTCCATTTTCTGTTGCGTTTCTCTCAGTACCAGAGACAACAGGTCCAACACACGAACAGAGAGGGAAAAAAAGGGGAAATAAAAGACAGGGATAAAAAAAAAAGAAAAAAAGTGAAGAAGAAAAAAAGAGTTTTATTATGAAATATGTTTGACTTGACAAACAATGAGCTTTCCTTCCTTTAAAAGATAACCGGCTACACACTCGCACATGCATGCATGCATTCAGCGACGATATATACATCTTTAAGAGGAGAGAGGGGAAAAAAAAAATAAATAAATTGAATAATGTAGAATTGTAGAATAAATTATATATATATTTTTTGGATATATATATATATATATCAAAAAATATATATATATATATCTATCAAAAAGGGATAAGAGGACATATTTATCAAGAGAAAAGACTGAATTTCAAAATTCGATAAATCTATTGAAGGACAAAACCGATATTTGAGGGAAGAATTAACTTTTATGTTTTTCTTGTTGATTTCGTTCTCCCTCACTCCTCCTTTGCCTTACTCCTCCTTTTTTTTTTTTTTTTTGTTCGAAGTTCTTTTTCCTTGCTTGAATAGAATGTTTAGAATGGAAAGCTTCTGACTATGTACATCGTTCCTACTTTCAGTGGGAGGAGAAATGCTTCTGTTTAATTGGTTTTTGAAGTTTTTGTGATCTTATTTGTGACTTGTTAAATCCGTTTTTGAAAAATCGACCGACTGAAATGTCGTTGGTGTAAACAAATTAAACACTTTTTTTTTTTTTTTTTTTTTCCTTCTATCTTTGTTTTTGTTATTTGTTCAAATTTATTTTTTGTCCCCTTTCGTTGCTGATGTTGAGTTATGTTTCTGCTGTGATGACTTTGCAAACAAAACGGAGCTTATGAATCGGTGCTCAAAATGGCGGATAAGAATATCTTTTTTTTTTTTAAAATGGCGCTTTTATGTTTTATAGATGACAGTTTTTTATACATCTGTAAAAACAAATAACTCTTTCGACTTGGAAATATGGCATCAGCTTTTTAAAATAAAAACATTCGTAATTTTTTTTATGTATTGTAAATAAATAATTTCTGATTTATTTTTCTTTTTTTATGTGGATTTTTTGTCTCTTTTAACTTTCTCCTATATTTATTAATTTTATATATTTTTTTATTTATTTTTTTTTTGAAATAGAGATTATTTATCTTTATTTTTGAAAAAAATTTCGTTTCAAAAAAATTACTTTTTTTTTTTTAATTCATTATAATGAAAAGCAAAAGAATTTTATTACTTCAGTTAATTCATTTGAAGTTATCATGTCCCATTAATGTTTACCTTTTAAAAATGATAACCATTTTCATAAAATCAGAATATTCCTCGATTTTTAAAAGTTATTTATAAAATAAAACAAAAATTAATACCATGAATAAATATTAATAAGTAACTAGATCTCAAGCAAGATTAGTTAAAAAAAAATCCCCTCATTTAAGAAGCAAAAGCTTTATATTAGCTTTTCTACCTTAATATTGGCTTTTCTTAACTAATGTATAAACTACATACATAAGTTATTTTTATTACGTTGAAAATAACCTACCACACTTTATGTGTTTATTAAAATTACTTTAAAAAAGATCTGACTTCCATAACTTCTATTAAATGCATGCATGGTTTATTATTACAAACTACTTTTAATAATACTAACGAAAATCTATCCCTTTTAAGTGGAAAAAAAATTATCTTATTTTATACATCCAAGTACGGCATAAAAACTACACGATGCATAAAATAAACTTACAAAAAAACAGAAATAATTCCATTTATAAACTTCTTGAATAGTTACTGAAATAATGTTTATTAAACAGGTTTTTACCTTTTCTACCGTCTATTCTTCGAATAGAAAAGTAATTGCCTCTTTAGTTAAAATAGACTTATAGAAACCATCATGGTTCACATTTACTTGTAATCACGGCAAAAGCAAAGCCCATGGATTGGAAAATTTGGCTAGACTGGATCCAGACGAGACTTGTGTTGTTTCTTTCTCCGCTCAAAGGCATTTCTTATGACTAAAATAGACACCAGCTTCGGATGACAGCAAAAAATTTCCACCATTTCGCTCCTTATCTTTCCTTCCTCATCTTTTTTACATCATTTTATTACGTCTTTGTATTATTATTTTTATTTTTTACCTTTTCAACTTACTTTTATTGGTGAATATTTTATAAATGGGATTTTTTTTTAGAAATTTTTGTAAATTATATTTCTAGAAACTATATTTAGTTAAATAATTATATTTAGTTTACTTTATTATTTTTAACTGTGGCTACATAAATTGAAGAAAGATTGGTTTTCTCAGAATTAAGCTTTTACAATGTGAAAAATAAACGATTTATTCGTGTTTACAGGCAGTAAATCTCTGGTAACTAGTTTGTTGAAAGCAAAATATAATATCTCAAATCATTATCATCATTAAAACTTGTACTACGTCAGTGCATTAATATATTTGTAACTTTTCAACGTTAATTTGTTAAATGTTACAGTTTGCATAAACTACTAAGGAAAAATATAATAATGTTGCATAACTAGACCTCAATTCAACTATCTTTCTGATATGTAAATATGGTAGCTTTTCTTAATTAATGTATAACTATGTACGTAAAGTTATTTTATTACGGTGAAAATAACCCACAGATGTTATATGTTTATTAAAATTTCTTTAAAAGATTTGACTTCCATAAATTCATTTTTAAGCATGCATGGTTTATTATTACAAACTACTTTTACTAACTCTGACGAAAATCTATCCCTTTTTTTTTAAGTGGGAAAATTTCAACACTTTTATACATCCAAGTATGGCATAAAAACTTTTTCACGATGCATAAAATAAACTTACAAAAACAGAGATAATTTCCATTTATAAACTACTTTGAATAGTTACTCGAAATAATGTTTATTAAACTGGCTTTTTTTACCATCTATTCTTCGAATAGAAAAGTAATTGCCTCTTTAGTTAAATAGACTTATAGAAACCATCATGGTTCACATTTACTTGTAATCACGGCAAAAGCAAAGCCCATGGTTTGGAAAATTTGTCTAGACTGGATCCAGGCGAGACTTGTGTTGTTTCTTTCTCCGCTCAAAGGCATTTCTTATGACTAAAATAAACACCAGCTTCGGATGACAGTACAAAATTTCCACGATTTCGCCCTTATCTTTTTACATTATCTTTTCCTTCCCCTCATCTTTTCTTACATTATTTTATTGCATCTTTGTATTATTTTTATTTTTACCTTTTCAAATTACTTTTTTTGATGAATATTTCATAAATGAGATTTTTTTTTAGAATTTTATTTTTAATTATATCTCTAGAAACTGGATTAGTTTACTTTTTTTTTAACTGTGGCTATATAAATGGAAGAAATATTGGTTTTTCTCAGAATTAAGCTTTTAGATTGTGAAAAAGAAAAGATTTATTCGTGTTTACAGGAAGTAAAAGCTCTGGTTAAAAGTTGGTAGTTTGTCGAAAGTGAAATATAATATCTCTAATCATTATCATCATTAAAACTTGTACTACGTCAGTGCATTAATATATTTGGAACTTTTTCAACAACAATTTGTTGCCTATTTGAAAAAAAAAAAGAAATGAGTTTGATAAAAAATATGTGGTTCATTAAAGTCTAATGTTTCTTAAAAGTTTGAGAGTTAATTTTGGTAAACAACATCTGTATTTTAATTAAAAGTTATATCATAACAGGTATTTTTTATAAATAAAAAGTTATAAAAACTTAATTACAAGTGTTTACTATTAATTCTAGCATAAGTTGAAAACATTTTATGTTAATATGCAAATTGTTTATTAGCGAATAATTTACTTGTTAAAGTAACTGGAAGTCTATACGAGTTAAGATGATTTTATTCAAAACAGCGCATAAAACTTTTCATGCCAGTTTCCAAGTTAAGTGTATTTGAGATATTTGTATTTAAACTACATGGTGCCCTCCGTGTGATTAGTGCACTGAGCTTCTTTTAAGGAAGCTCAATTTGAAACTCGGCTGCTAAGCCAAATAGAAAGTTTAAATGTTTACATCTGGTGTGAACACTAGAAGTCATTGAATTCAATGCTGATGACATTAATTGAGAGCTTCCCTCTAAATGTCAGAATTGGATAGATGTTTCTGTACATTTGATCCCTTAATCATAGAAGTTTACAAAAGGTCTAGATCATGTCACGTATCTGTAGAGTGCCACAACAATTTAGAGAAAATATACCGTCCATGCCCTCCCCCTCCCCAATTGGTTCAGAAAAACATAACGAGCATTCCACTTTAAACCGTAGGTCCCGGTCTAATATGACTGTAGAGAGTTAGGCGTAGAGCTGACAATCTTACACCATAAAAAAAAAAAAAACAGCATCTACTGTTTTGGAATGTGCCAGTAGGTAGATGGCCATGGTTCAATATGGACTTTAATGCAGATGAATTAGTTAGTAACTAATTTTTAACATCAACTGTATTGAAATCTCTCATCAGTTTTCATGTCTTATAACAAATCCATTTACACCAAACGTTATCAAGGTAGTTAAGTTTACACTGTGGTGTAGTGTGTGCAGGTTGTGCAGCTGGATTGTAACTGGGTGTAGTTAGGTTGAGACTTGAGACACAGGTTTGAGAACTCACAGCTTTATTTACGCTTGTACATATAATTAGAGACAGACAATATTTAACATAATTATAGATTCGTGGAAGGATTATAGCCGATTTATTATTTTATTATTGATTATTTATTTAGCACATCTAAGCCGAAAACCCGATACTCAGGTACGTGCAGGATGTGCGAAATATACTTCCTCTGAGTGAGAGTCTGTAGGGCTACTGACCATTTCTCTATAACGCCACAGGGGGCGCTGTCTCCAAAGCATAGAAGGAAGCATGGTTACAGTGACTTTTCTGAAAATCCGCCAGCACTGAACGTGTAGTATTTTTTAAATTATCGTTTGGTACCTCACTCGGCAAGGGAGTGATATAGCATCTCATCACAGCGGACAAACCCTCAATTAATTCTTTTCTACTCTGCAATTTAAAAAATGGCTAAAACTATTAGTGTAGTTGTCATTTGTCATTCTTCACCTTGTTGGATGGAACGTCAATTCGCAGCATTTTATTCGTTGTCTTTCTATTGCTGCTATGCTGTTTAATGTGATTTGAATCCTTATTATTATTTTATCAAAAAATCATTCTTCACATATGATACAACTGCCATACATCATACATCCCACTCATATTCGGGGAGGGGAACTATCAACGAAATACTCACTATGAAAAGTTTTTTGATACTGTCTAACAGATTTCATGCTGAATTTACGAATATAATTCATGATTTTTTATTATTATTATAAAGGGGGGCAGAAGTTCAAAACTTTCACAAATCTCCAAATTATTTCTGCTCTTATTTTTTTTCAAATAAGCCAGAAACTTTTGTAGGAGCTACTTGAAACTTTAATTTTCAGCAGCCTTGTCCCCTGAAACGCCTGGTGAAAGATGCAGCATAAGAATCTACATTCACCGAAAAGCTACGAGAGTCACTTCTGAATTAAATTTCGAAGAAAGAAAATTTACCGTCCCCGAAGTTGTAGATGGAGCGATATGTAGGGGAACAAAATAGACGTTCATCTGCAATTCAGATTTTGCTCGATTTCTGGAATTGGTGGGGGACAGGAATATCGTTTGGTGGTGGGTGTATGGGAATCAAAGGGGTGGAACCGAACGTACGATGATTTGGACAGAAAGACGAATCAGCTCCATTTCTATGCGTAATTCCTCGGTTAGATTTAAAGAAAGTTTGAAAAATATGAGGATACGTAAAATTTGCCTTCGCTCCATTCGGTTACTCTATTCATTTTTTTTTTTTTTTGTAAAGAAAGAAGCTTTTTTTTTTAAACTGTGACCAGAAGAAAAGTCTGTTATTTATAGCAATTTTGATTTGAGATTTTTGTTTATTATTTTATTAATAAAGTTTTGAATCTTTGAGAAAACATATGTGCGTGAAATATTTTCTAGTATAAATGCTAATTAGCCCTATGAATTGTTTGTTGATCAAATAAATGAAAAAAAAAATTTGGAATGTTAATTATCATAAATTGAAACGTATTGTAATGGAAATAGTAAATTTTCTTTATATTTCTTATAGAAGCAAATATAATCTGGTTTGTTTAAGTATAGCAAATTAATTTAAGATAACTTTTAATGAAATTGGGGCCTGAGGTTTTTGTATGTAAAGAATAAAGTTTTTTTTTTTAAATTTGACCAGAAGAAAAGTCTGTTATTTATAGCAATTTCGATTTGAGATTTTGTTTATTATTTTATTAATAAAGTTTTGAATCTTTGAGAAACACATGTGCTTGAAATATTTTCCAGTATAAATACTAATTCATCTTATGAATTGTTTGTTGAAATAAATGAAAAAAATTTTGAATGTTAATTATCATAAATTAAAACATTTTTAATGGAAATAGTAAATTTTCTTTATATTTATTATAGCAGCAAAATACAATTTGGTTTGTTTAAGGATAACATATTAATTTAAGATAACTTTTAATGAAATGAAATATTAATTGTAATTTCAAAATTAAAAATTAAATCAAAAATTAAAAAAGATTTAGTTTACGGTTTAGATAGTTCTAATGAAAAAAAAAAAAAAACTTTTCTGTTCATATTCATTTATTCGATCTGGTGGCCAATTGGCTAGCGCTCTGCCCTTTGGTATCACAGGAAAAAAATAGATCATTTATCATTGTCAACTACATACTGTCCCATTAGCTCATTTTGTTAATAATCTTTAGATCATAACCAAATCTTTTTTTCTAATCGAGGGATTTCTTAATAATTCTGTATTTTATCATAAATAGTTTTTCTTGTTAATGTGTTTGTTGCTTTTTAGCTCATTGTACCTAGTTTATTAGGTTAAAGTGCTAAAATAAAGATTCATATAACTTTAAGAAATATATTCTATTTAAAGTGTTTAATTTTAAAATGAGATCTTACGCATGAAAAAAACTTATTAGCATTTAAAAGTTTCATGAGACATTTATAGATTTAAAAAGGCATACTTTAAAACAGGCAAATTAAAAATAGCATTCATTTTTCGTAAAATGTTTAATGTTAATACTCAATAATTTTTTTTTCTCTATTTAAACAAATCCTTTTTTATACAATAACTTTTGCTTTGTAATTTAATAATGGTGTGTCGTATAACATGTCGGCCGGACTTAACTCATATTTACTTCATAGGAAAGATCATATTTACTTCATAAAGGATTCTTATTTTAATTATCATATTTCGGCAAAATAAATTAATTGTGTAAATGTTTTCCTAATTTTCTTTGCAACTGATGTATATTAGACCTCTTGCAGAATATGAAAGTGCAAACTAAAATATGGTAATCTAGAATTTATTAAAAGAAAAGTATCTTCGAGATATCAAGTAAAATTCTCACTTTATAGCATGCATTATAATTGTCACTTTTTGCACACTTTAGGCTAAATAGACCGAAACATACAGTTTAACGTGGATTCCGAACCACTAGCAAAACATCCATTCATCGCCAATATTAAAGCCTGTGGATCAAAGGCCAAATGATTAGCCGGTTAGCCCTAAGACCGCTATTATATTTTGAAGAAACTATTTTGAATATTCACAATCCTTTTTCCCCTATTCGTAGCTCAATGGCAACGCATTCTTCTAATGAGCATTACAGCGGAAGTTCAATCCGCTGGCGCCTTTATTATAGAGACTGTTTTTAAAAATAGGAGAATCGATGGCCTTTGTGATGTTCAGCGTCTTGCCTCGTTAGTCGGACTACCTAGTGGGAGTATTCTAGGGTTTCTTCCATATGATAAGCAAATGCGGGGTATTTCCCCATGGCACCCATCTCCTTCTTCAACGTCGCGTCAGCCAAGTCAGATTTCTACCTACGATTGCTCCATCAAAACAAAAGCTGCCCCCTCCCCTTTCCTTCCTTCCAGGAGACAAAATGGTTCTTGAACTCGGTCTGGATGTTGATGTCTACCAAGTGGGATAAGTTGTTTAGTTTGTCGCTCTACGGTCATTTTTTTTTTTTTTTTTTTTTTGCACACTTTAGGCTAATTAGACCGGGACCTACAATTTAATGTGGATTCCGAAACACTCCTAAACTACCATGCCACAACCAGAATTAGAACCTGGAGCCTGTGGTACCAAAGGCCAAACATGTATCCAGTTGGTCATCAGACCACGGGGGATAAGGGGGAAAAACAATCCTTTTTTTCAATATCCTTATTCTTTTAATAAATGTCTAAGTTGATGTATTTTTATTTTTTATTTTATATCTATAAGTAATCTGTGTCAGAACGGGAGGCTAATATCAGCCAGTACACTGACGACGAGACTGCTACGCTGCATTAGTTAGGCCTAGATGTTCGATGGGATGTCTCCGGTTTACGCTAATGTAATCGAATTTCTTTTCATACGAAGTGCTTCTGTATGCAAGAACTTCACCATCCCTCGTCTCTCATTCGATAGATGCACTTCCCCCTTGATGGCCCAAGTCCCTTCTTCCGTCGGCATTTCATTTTGATGGCTCAACAGAAGACGACATGAGTGGACATCCATTTTGAACCCATGAATAGCGCGATCCGTGTCTGACAGTTTGATGGAAGAGAGAGAGTTGATCATTTCAGCAAGTGGGGCTTTCAACAATTATTGTAATATTCGAAACCTCTTGTCAATCTTCTGGCAGATAGATCCTAGCGGTAACTGACTATATAAAATTCTGTAGTTTCTGTAAATTTTATTAGAGGAAAAAAAGTGATGAAAACTGTTAAGTAATCGGGAGGAAAGCCCAATTGGGAGTGCAAAACACGTTTGATAACTTGTAAAGGGAAAAATTATTCTCAATAGTTATTTAGAAATAAAAATAATTTAGAGAGTAAATTATAAGCAAGCCTATATAATACGAAATATATATATATATATATATATATTGAGAAAAAATATTTTTTATTCAGTTTGATTTTTTTCTCTTGTATTGTTAATTTGATTAAAATATTATTGTATTTTTGGAAAAAATGCAACATTGAGCCATGATTTCAACGCTTTTTAACTCTAAAAACCAGGTTCATATTTTCGTATTAATATTTTCTTGTTTATATTTTAACTTTTATTATTTTCGATAAAACTTGTATTCTTATTTTTTTTTTTTTTTTTTTTTTTTTTTTTGTATAAAATTTTCCAAAAATGAAAGTAAGGAAAAATCAGTAAATAAAGATACAGTAATTGAACTTTTAAAATAATATTAACCCATACCATTTGAATAAATTAACTGTTTTAATTTCATTAATAATTTTGCTAAATTTGGGATATATATCTAATACAGTAATGATCTATTTGTATAAAAAAAAATACATACTTTATCTCAATAATTTATTTTTTTTATGTTCTTAATTCATCCGTCTTTCTTTTTTCATTTCTCAAACATTTCATAGTACCAATTAATATCTTCTTCTTCATCATTGGCCCAACAACCCCTTGGTGGGAGAAAGCCGTTTGTCTACAGCCAAATTCCTAGACATGAGATGGTTACTTTTTAAGGGGTAGAGTTGTCAGCCCAACGCTCTACAGTCATATCAAATCGGGACCTACGGTTTAAAGTGGATTCGAACCACTAAAAACATCCATGGAACCACTGGACTTGACCCGGAAGCCTGTGGCACCGAGCGCCAGAGATCTAGTCATTCGACTATCAGACTCCAATTAATATTTACCTAGGAAAATAAAAGTTATTAAAAATTGAAATTTATTTTTCTGCATAAATGCATCTAGAAATTTATTGAACCATAAAGGATATAAATAAATGATTTTTCATACGTGCATTTACAAGATTAAATATTTTTTTCTTCTATCAAGTGAAACCGTTTCAAAAAAGAGTCTTACATTCCACAAGTTGTCAGTTCATACCAGTTCATACATGCATTTACAAGATTATTGAATACATTTTTCTTCTACATCAAGTGAAACCGTTTCAAAATGTCCCAAGAGTCTTACATTCCACAAGTTGTCATACAAATGAGGAATTCTATAAGGAATTAAATGTTTATAATGAAAAATCCAGTTCATACATGCATTTACAAGATTATTGAATACATTTTTCTTTTTACACCAAGTGTAACCATTTCAAAATGTCCCAAGAGTCTTTCTTACAACATTCCACAAGTTGTCATACCATTTCGATACTTTCTGCCACACTTTTTATCAGTTTAAGAATGACCGCCAACAAGTTAAGAGGATTCATTGCCCAAGGGAAGGCGATGAAAACGAACCTTGTCGTCTACTTTTTCTTGAGGGGAGGGGGAGGCCAAGAAAATGGAAGCCGATTACTTCTTGCCATACGCTGGCCGGGGCCATATATACCCCAAGGGAATTAATGAGGCATCTAAGACCTTTATGGTCACGGCCAGCCACAAAAACGACCTCTGACGAAATGACAAGGGGGAAAAAAAGTGTAAACTTGGTCTCTATAAAATTGACGCCGGGGCTGAAAGTACAGCCATAACAGTTACCGCAAAGCCCCGATAATGCCACAGATAACGATAATTTAGAGCCCGGATCGTAATGGTCCCGGGAAGCCTTGTTTTGGGTTCTCCAGTTGTATTTCACCTGGAAACTACTAGGGGGCTTTAAGTGAACCCCAAGATTAGTAGGGAATTTTTTTCCCTTTCGGGATTTTTGGGCAGTTAACACTTGGTGGCAGTGGGGCTAAATAGGGTTATATGGAACATCATATTGAAACCTTAAGTAAAAAATAGGCATAACTGCCAGATGCAGGATCTGAATTGATATGTCACGCATGGTCATAAAATAGTAGTTATATAAAAATAGGGTGTACTTGCCATTATATATGGTGTACTTGTTTAATCATTGTTATTTTTAAATGTAACTGCATGCGTGTTAAACAAAAATAGCTCTTCATTCACCACATCTTCCTAAAATTAGCACTACTTAATAGTTTAGGTAAATTTTTGGTCATAATCTAATGATCAACAATATATTAGAAGATATAATAAAGTACAAATAATTCTTCTTAATTTTTATCATAAGAAAAAATTTCATCATTCATAAAAATAATAATAATTGCCGACATTGAAATGCTCGCATTTTCGCGGATACTTATATTATGACGGCTGTAAGTAAATACCCCATTTCTTATTTAATTGTTTGTAAAATAAATAAATTTAATAAATTTAAATAATAAAACATATCTTTATCTTTATTTTATTTAAACTAGAGAGGTTTTTAATAAAAACGTTATGGAAAATATTCGAAATTAAATGTTATGTATCTTAAAGAATATTTCTTTTTTACAAAGGTACATCCAGGCATAAAGTTCACGAGTATATATATACTATTTTATTTAAATTTATGTTACTCAAACATAATTATTGCTAGTTAGAATGCCCTGCAATTGTAATAATCAAGAACTATTCTTATGTTTTTGATAAAGAATCCCATGAATTTTTAGTTCTTAAATTCGATACTTGTTTTCATAATCTATTATTTTAACGATTAAAGTTCTTGCATGTCTCTGTATTTATAAACAACAAGATATAGCAAGAATTTACCATATAACTAATAATGCTAAATTCTTTTTGTATCTCGTTATTATTCCATATATACTTCCACATATGCCTTTTAAGTTGTTTAATCATTTCTAATACATTATATATAAAATGTAAAGCACAAAGAATAGTTTCAGTAGTGAAATTTAAATGAAAAATACTTTCAATGCAGAGAATAATGCTTTCCTTTTCAAATGTTTAATACCCAAAAAATTTCTTAATTTATTATATTTGCAAATAATGTTAAATACTTTCAATCCACGATTAGTATTATTTAATTTATTTATAAATGTATAAATATTAACTTTTCATAGATTTAACGTTTTAAAATTAGGCTTTACTCAAAGAGCATTGTTTTAATACAGTTTTAGAATAACTTTCCATTTGGGTTTTTAAAATCTTACAGAAATGATTGCTGTAACTGAATGATTTAAAATTTTCCTATTTGCCAAAAATTGTATAACTTTTATCATATTTCTTTCATCCGGAGGGATAATTTGTGTTTCACTTTTTTTTCCCCATTTAACCACAGGCTACGCTATTAATTCTCCATTAGAGCGTATTTTCAAAGACATTGTTAACGAACATCCCAAGCATTTTTTTTTCTCCTTGCGACCAAATAAAACACGGCATCAAAGAATGAAATGTGGTAACAATGATTTCGAAAAAGTCTTTTCACTTAAAAGGCAACCATATCACGAAATAATTGATTCCAAAAAGTTAAAAAGGAGAAAATGAAAAAGATTTCTCCCCAATGAAAGTTAATGTCGTGGAGAAATCTCCTTACTCTAGTTAACTCTACATATACTTTGCGATCCTTAAGCAAAGAATCTTTTAAGTGCAATTTGGATCTGTTTGGTTAAAGGAAAATATTCCATTTCGCTCTTATTTGTTGGTTCCAAAGAGAAAAGATTCTTTCCGTGAATTCTCCAACCCCCACCCCACCCCCATTCCCTTTTGTAAGAATACAATTGTTCGTTTGGAGTTAATGCACCATCGTTAGATTTATTAAAAACGTTACGCTAATTCTTCAAGCGAGTTCATTTTCGGTCTCGGACGTTAATGAGCCTTCGCGAAATGGGACAAAAGGAACGCCTCTTTCATACCTCTTAAGATGTGCTTTTTCGCGTATGCTGGATTCGTCTTTTTGTGGCATGCGAATAAACAACGGGGAAGATTCTGGAGTATGTCTCTGGAATCCTGTGCAGGAGGAATTTTGTTTGATTTTAATTTGGGTTTTCTAATCATCCGAAAGTTTTCTTGAAGTAGTTTTTGGAAACTATTCCTGGAGACGTTAGAATAAAAGCTTGTTTCGAAATATGACAAAGTATAATTTAATTTGGTAATCGCATTCCAGCTAAACGTCTTTCGTTTTCTTTTTAAGAAAAAGTTATTAGCTATCTCAAAGCTGTCATGTTATCCATGGCCCATTTGAAACATTAGTATAAAATAAGCTAATTATTATATAGCAATGTGCATTGAAATACTGTTTTCATCGTTACAAAAGCGTTCTTCTTATCATTAGCTGTTTTTAACAAAAATTACTACAATATCGTTAAAAAATCTTTACCAAAGCCTGACTCGTAGCTCAGTGGTAATGAGTGCCGCTGGTGAGCATTAGGGTGGTGATTCAATCGGCTGACGGCGTTGTTGTAGACACAAAGAATAGTTTCTTGCAGAAATTTAAATGAAAAATACTTTTAATGCAGAGAATAATGTTTCACTTTTCAGATGTTTCATGCAAAAAAATCCGTAATTTACTATATTTGCAAACAAGGTTAAATACTTATCAATCCACGATTATTATTACATTTCATTTATTTATCAATGTATAAATATTAACTTTTCATAGATTTATCATTTTAAAAATTATGCCTTGTATGAATATAGTTTTCTAATGGCTTTCCATTTTGGGATTTTAAAATCTACAGAAATGATTGCTGTAACTGAATGATTTAGGATTTTTCCCTCTCCTATTTGCCAAAAATTGTAATCTTTTATCATATTTCTTTCAGCCGGAGGGGATAATTTGTAAGGATGTTTCATTTTTTCCCCATTTAATCACAGGCTACGCTATTAATTCTCCATTAGAGCGTATTTTCAAAAAGACATTGCTAACGAACATCCCAAGCATTTTTTTTCTTCTTACGACCAAATAAAACACGGCATCAAAGAATGAATTGTGGTAACAATGATTTCGAAAAAAGTCTTTTCACTTAAAAGGCAACCATATCACGAAATAATTGATTCCAAAAAGTTAAAGGAGAAAATGAAAAGATATCTCCCAATGAAAGTTAATGTCGTGGAGAAATCTCCTTACTCCTAGTTAACTCTACATATACTTTGAGCGATCCTTAAGCAAAGAATCTTTTAAGTTAATTTGGATCTGTTTGGTTAAAGGAAAATATTCCATTTCGCTCTTATTTGTTGGTTCCAAAGAGAAAGATTCTTTCCGTGAATTCTCCAACCCCACCCCCACCCCCATTCCCTTTTGTAAGAATACAATTGTTCGTTTGGAGTTAATGCACCATCATTAGATTTATTAAAAACGTTACGCTAATTCTTCAAGCGAGTTTATTTTCGGTCTCGGACGTTAATGAGCCTTCGCGAAATGGGACAAAAGGAACGCCGCTTTCATACCTCTTAAGATGTGCTTTCGCGTATGCTGGATTCGTCTTTGTGGCATGCGAATAAACAACGGGAAGATTCTGGAGTATGTCTCTGGAATTCTGTGCAGGAGGAATTTTGTTTGATTTTAATTTGGGTTTTCTAATCATCCGAAAGTTTTTAAGAAGTAGTTTTTGGGTCGTGTTACTATTCCTGAAACGTTAGAATAAAAGCTTGTTTCGAAATGTGACAAAGTATAAAACCGTTAGTTTGGTAATCGCATTCAGCTAAACGTTTTCGTTTTCTTTTAAGAAAAGTTATTAGCTATCTCACAAAAGCTGTCATGTTATCCATGGCTCATTGGAAACATTAGTATAAAATAAGCTAATTATTATATAGCAATGTGCATTGAAATACTGTTTTTCATCGTTACAAAAGCGTTCTTCTTATCATTAGCTGTTTTTAACAAAAATCACTACAATATCGTTAAAAAATCTTTACAAAGCCTGACTCGTAGCTCAGTGGTAATGAGTGCCGCTGGTGAGCATTAGGGTGGTGATTCAATCGGCTGACGGCGTTGTTGTAGACACAAAGAATAGTTTCTTGAAGAAATTTAAACGAAAAATACTTTTAATGCAGAGAATAATGTTTCACTTTTCAGATGTTTCATGCAAAAAAAAAATCCGTAATTTACTATATTTTAGCAAACAAGGTTAAATACTTATCAATCCACGATTAGTATTACATTTCATTTATTTATCAATGTATAAATATTAACTTTTCATAGATTTATCATTTTAAAATTATGCCTTGTATGAATATAGTTTTCTAATGGCTTTCCATTTGGGATTTTAAAATCTACAGAAATGATTGCTGTAACTGAATGATTTAGGATTTTTCCCTCTCTATTTGCCAAAAATTGTATAACTTTTATCATATTTCTTTTAGCCGGTGGAATAATTTGTAAAGATGTTTCATTTTTTTTCCCTATTTAAGCACAGGCTACGCTATTAATTCTCCATTAGAGCGTATTTTCAAAGACATTGCTAACGAACATCCTAAGCCTTTTTTTTTTCTTCTTACGACTAAATAAAACACGGCATCAAAGAATGAATTGTGGTAACAATGATTTCGAAAAAGTATTTTTCATTTAAAAGGCAACCATATCACGAAATAATTGATTCCAAAAGTTAAAAGATTTCTTCCCCAATGAAAGTTAATATCGTAGAGAGAAATCTCCTTACTCGTAGTTAATTCTACATATACTTTGAGCGATCCTTAAGCAAAGAATCTTTTAAGTGCTATTTGGAACTGTTTGGTTAAAGGAAAATATTCCATTTCGCTCTTATTTGTTGGTTCCAAACAGAAAAGATTCTTTCCATGAATTCTCCAACCTCACCCCGCAGCCCCATTCCCTTTTGTAAGAATACAATTGTTCGTTTGGAGTTAATGCACCATCATTAGATTTATTAAAAACGTTACGCTAATTCTTCAAGCGAGTTCATTTTCGGTCTCGGACGTTAATGAGCCTTCGCGAAATAGGACAAAAGGAACTCCCTTCCATACCTCTTAGGATGTACTTTCGCGTATGGTGGATTCGTATTTGTGGCATGCGAATAAACAACGGGAAACTTCTGGAGTATGTCTCTGGAATTCTGTGCAGAATAATTTAGTTTGATTTTAATTTTCGTTTTCTAATCATCCGAAAGTATTCTTGAAGTAGTTTTTGGGAACTATTCCTTGTAAATGTTGGAATAAAAGCTTGTTTCTATATGTGACAAAATATAATTTAGTTTGGTATTCGCATCCAGCTAAACATCTTTTTTAAGAAAAAATATTAGCTGTCTCGCAAAGCTGTCGTTTATACATGGCTCATCTGAAATATTAATATAAAATAAGCTAATTATTATATGTCAATGTGTTTTGGAATACTGTTTTGTCATCGTTACAAAACCGTTTTTTTTATCGTTAGCTGTTTTTCATCATTACTAAAAGTCGTTTAAAAAAAAATCGTATCCAAGAGCAGACTACTCATAAGATGTCCATCCCGCGCTGCCGGACACTGAGGATTAGTCGCAACACAACAAAAGCCAAATCAAAACTTTTATGCACAGGTGCTATGAAACTGTATATATGCTATGAATCAGTTTACCATTATTGGTATAGAGAATTTTTAAGGGAAATTTTTCACAATCAATTATTATATAAAATGTAAAGTACAGAGAATAATTTCCGTGGAGAAATTTAAATGAAAAATTACTTCCAGTGCAGTGAAAAGTGTTTCCTTCTTAGATGTTTAATGAAATAAAATTTATTCTATTTGCAAATAAGGTTAAAAACTTTTCAATCCACAATCAGTATTACATTTAATTTATTTATCAATGTATAAGCGACTCGGAGTCAAGTCAGACTTCTACCTACGGGTGCTCCATCACAATAGAAGCTGCTCCCTTTTCCTCCATCCAGGAGTGCGGCCTGATGGACAGTTGTCTAGAGCTCTGGCCCTTTATACCACAGGCTTCAGGTTCGAATTCTGGATGGGGCATGGATGTTTGTTAGTTGTTACATATTTATATTATACAAGACTTATATTATAAATTACAGGATACAGCAAGAATTTAGTATATAGCTAATAATGCTAAATTCTTGTTGTATGTCGTTATTTCATTATTCTATATATATGTATATATATTGTAAGATGCTTATTCATTTCTAATACATTATTATATAAAATGTAAAGCACAAAGAATATTTTCCGTGGAGAAATTTAAATGAAAAATACTTTAGTGCAGAGAATAATGTTCCCTATTCAGATGTTTAATACAAAAAAATTCCTTAATTATTTGCAAATGAGGTTAAATACATTTCTATCCACGATTAGTATTACATTTAATTTATTTATCAATGTACAAATATTAACTTTTCATAGATTTATCGTTTTAAAAATTATGTCTTACTCAAAGAGCATTGTATTAATGCAGTTTTAGAATGGTTTTCCATTCGGGTTTTTAAAATCTTACAGAAATGATTGCTGTAACTGTATGATTCAAAATTTTTCCCCTCTCTTATTTGCCAAAAATTGTATAACTTTTATCATATATCTTTCATCTGGAGGGATAATTTGTAAGGATGTTTCATTTTTTCCCCATTTAACCACAGGCTACTCTATTAATTCTCCATTAAAGCGTATTTTCAAAGACATTGCTAACGAACATCCCAAGCCTTTTTTTTTCCTTCTTACGGCCAAATAAAACACGGCATCAAAGAATGAATTGTGGTAACAATGATTTCGAAAAAGTCTTTTCATTTAAAAGGCAACCATATCACAGAAATAATTGATTCCAAAAGTTAAAAGGAGAAAATGAAAAGATTTCTCCCCGAATGAAAGTTAATGTCGTAGAGAGAAATCTCCTTACTCGTAGTCAACTCTACATAAACTTTGAGCGATCCTTAAGCAAAGAATCTTTTAAGTGCTATTTGGAACTGTTTGGTCAAAGAAAAATATTCCATTTCGCTCTCATTTGTTGGTTCCATAGAGAAAAGATTCTTTCCATGAATTCTCCAACCTCCACCCCATTTCTTTTGTAAGAAGACAATTGTTCGTTTGGAGTTAATGCACCATCATTAGATTTATTAAAAACGTTACGCTAATTCTTCAAGCAAGTTTATTTTCGATCTAGGACGTTAATGAGCCTTCGCGAAATGGGACAAAAGGAACGCCCTTCATACCTCTTAAGATGCACTTTCACGTATGCCGGATTCCCTTTGTGGCATGCGAATAAACAACGGATGATTCTGGAGTATGTCTCTGGAATTCTGTGCAGGAGGAATTTTGTTTGATTTTAATTTGGGTTTTCTAATCATCCGAAAGTTTTCTTGAAGTAGTTTTTGGAACTATTCCTTGATACGTTAGAATAAAAGCTTGTTTCGAAAATGTGACGAAGTATAATTTAGTTTGGCAATCGCATCCTGCTAAACGTCTTCTGTTTCTTTTTATAAAAATTATTAGTTATCTCGCAAAGTGATCGTTTTATCCATGGTTTATTTGAAACATTAATATAAAATAAGCTAAGTATTATAATGCAAACGGCATTGAAATGCTGTTTTTTCATCGTTACAAAACCGTTTTTTTTTCATAGTTGGCTTTTCTCCATGGTTGCCAAAATCGTTACATATTCGTTAAACAAATCGCTACAATACACGACTCGTGGTCCAATGGTAACGTGCTCCGCTGGTGAGCATTAGAGGTAAGCTTCCATCCGCGGGCGGCATTGTTGTAGACCTTGTTTCTAAACCGGAAAGTCCCGATGACGTTTGTGATGGTCAGCATACATGGTGGAAGTCTTCCGGGTTATCTCCCATTCGATGCACAAATTCGGGTTGTTTCCTTTAAAAGTTTATCCCGGAAGGAACTGACTGTTTTGTGCAGCGAGACACGGAGTCAAGTCAGACTTCTTAATGCGGGTGCTCCATCACAATAGAAGCTGCTCCCTTTTCCTCCATCCAGGAGTGCGGCCTGATGGACAATTGTCTAGAGCTCTGGCCTTTTATACCACAGGCTTCAGGTTCGAATTCTGATGGGCCATGGATGTTTGTTAGTTGTTACATATTTATATTATACAAGACTTATAATATATTATAAATTACAGGATACAGCAAGAATTTAGTATATAGCTAATAATGCTAAATTCTTGTTGTATCTCGTTATTTCATTATTCTCTCTCTGTCTCCCTCTCTCTATATATATATATATATTAAAATGTTCATTCATTTATAAAACATTAATATATAAAATATAAAGCACAAAAATATTTTCCATGGAGAAATTTATTTGAAAAATACTTTCATTGCGGAGAATAATGTTTTTCTATTCAGATGTTTAATACAAAAAAATTTCTTAATTTATTATATTTGTAAATAAGGGGAAATACTTCAATTCACGATTAGTATTACATTTAATTTGTTTATCAATTCCCAAATATTAACATTACATAGATTTATCGTTTTAAAAATTATGCTTTACTCAAAGAGCATTGTATCAATAGAGATTTAGAATGGTTTTCCATTTGGGTTTTTAAAATCTTACAGAAATGATGGCTGTAACTGTATGATTCAAGATTTTTCCCTCTCCTATTTGCCAAAAATTGTATAACTTTTATCACCTTCATTTCAGCTGGAGGGATAATTTGAAAGATGTTTCATTTTTTCCCCACATTTAACCACGGGCTACGCAATTAATTCTCCATTAAAGCGTATTTTCAAAGACATTGCTAACAACATATCAAGCCTTTTTTTTTTCTCTTCTTACGACCAAATAAAACACGGCATCAAAGAATGAATTGTAATAACAATGGTTTCGAAAAAGTCTTTTCATTTAAAAGGCAACCATATCACGAAATAATTGATTCCAAAGTTAAAAGGAGAAAATGAAAAGATTTTCTCCCCCAATGAAAGTTAATGTCGTAGAGAGAAATATCCTTACTCGTAGTTAACTCTACATATACTTTGAGCGATCCTTCAGCAAAGAATCTTTTAAGTGCTATTTGGAACTGTTTGGTTAAAGGAAAATATTCCATTTCGCTCTTATTTGTTGGTTCCGAAGAAGAAAAGATTCTTTCCATGAATTCACCATTCCCCCCCCCCCCCATTCCCTTTTGTAAGAATACAATTGTTCGTTTGGAGTTAATGCACCATCATGAGATTTATTAAAAACGTTACGCTAATTCTTCAAGAAAGTTTATTTTCGGTCTCGACCTTAATGAGCCTTCGCGAAATAGGACAAAAGGAACGTCCCTTTCGTACCTCTGAAGATGTGCTTTCGCGTATGCTGGATTTGCCTTAGTGGCATGCGAATAAACAACGGGAAGATTCTGGAGTATGTCTCTTTAAGAATTCTGTGCAGGAGGAATTTTGTTTGATTTTTAATTTGGGTTTTCTAATCATCCGAAAGTTTTCTTGAGTAGTTTTTGGGAACTATTCCTGAAACGTTGGAATAAAGCTGATATATGATCAGCATCTTACCTCGTTGATCGGCATATATGGTGGACATTTTCCAATATATCTCCCATACGATGCACATTTGCGGGTAATTTCCCTAAAAGTCCTCCCAGGAGGCACTGCCTACTTCTGCAGCGACTCGGAGTCAAGTCAGACTTCTAACCTAAGGGTACCCATCACAATAGAAGTTGCTCCCTTTTCAACCTTCCATGAGTGTCCAGATGGTCAATTGTCCAGAGCTCTGTCCTTTGACACCACAGGCTTCAGGTTCGAATTCTGGATGTGGCATAGTTGTTTATTAGTTACTCCGTATCCACGCTAATCTGTAGATCCCGGTCTAATTAGCTTATAGCTCATTTTTACTTCTAAGTTCTATACTAGTTTTCATAATCTATTATTTTAACGATGAAAGATTTTGCATTCATCTTGTTGTTTATATTATAAACAATAAGATACATATTTATATTATACAAGATTTATATTACAAACAAAAAGATACGGCAAGAATTTCGTATATATCTAATAATACTAAATTCTTGTTGTATCTGGTTGTTTCATTATTCCATATACACAGTCCAGTCACATTAATGTGACCTGTCAAAAGCCAGAATAACCACCTTGGCAGAGCAGACCGATTGCAATTGATCAAGGTAATTAATGATTGAAACGCTTTCCTATGCTCTAGGACATCCTTTAGATACACCCATGTACTGCCACCTGCCTTTTGTGATTGGTTGTTTCACGTTGACGTCAAAAGTAGGTGGTGGTCACATTTATGTAACTAGACTGTGTATATAGTATGTTTTATGATGTTCAAACATTTCCAATACATTATTATATAAAATGTAAAGCACAAAGAATAGTGTGGAATAGTTTTAATGGTGAAATTTAAATGAAAAATACTTTCAATGCAGTGAAAATGTTTTTCCTATTCAGATGTTTAATGAAAAAAATTCCTTAATTTATTATATTTACAAATAAGGTTGAATACTCTTCAATTCACGATTAATATTACATTTATTTTACTTATCAATGTATAAATATTAACTTTTCATAGATTTATTGTTTAAAAAAATTATGCCTTACTCAAATAACATTGTATTAATACAGTTTTCGAATGTCTTTCCATTTGGGTTTTTAAAATCTACAGAAATGATTGCTCTAACTGCATGATTTAAGATTTTTCCTCCTCCTATTTGCCAAAAATTGTACAACTTTTATCATACTTCTTTCAACTGGGGATAATTTGTAACGATGTTTCAATTTTTTTTTTCTCCATTTAACCACAGGCTACGCTATTAATTCTCCATTAGAGCGTATTTTCAAAGACATTGCTAACGAACATCCCAAGCCTTTTTTTTTTCTTCTTACGACCAAATAAAACACGGCATCAAAGAATGAATTGCAGTAACAATGATTTCGAAAAAGTCTTTTCATTTAAAAGGCAACCATATCACGAAATAATTGATTCCAAAAGTTAAAAGGAGAAAATGAAAAGATTTCTCCCAAATGAAAGTTAATGTCGTAGAGAGAAATCTCCTTACTCGTAGTTAACTCTACATATACTTTGCAATCCTCTTAAGCAAAGAATCTTTTAAGTGCTATTTGGAACTGTTTGGTTAAAGGAAAATATTCCATTTCGCTCTTTATTTGTTGGTTCCAAAGAGAAAAGATTCTTTCCATGAATTCTCTAACCCCCCACCCCACCACCCCATTCCCTTTTGTAAGAATACAATTGTTCGTTTGGAGTTAATGCACCATCATTAGATTTATTAAAACGTTACTCTAATTCTTTCAAGAAAGTTTATTTTCGGGCTCGGGCGTTAATGAGACTTCTCGAAATAGGACAAAAGGAACGCCCCTTTCATACCTCTTAAGATGTACTTTCACGTATGCTGGATTCGAATTTGTGGCATGCGAATAAACAACGGGAAGATTCTGAGTATGTCTCTGAATTCTGTTCAGGAGGAATTTTGTTTGATTTTAATTTGGGTTTTCTAATCATCCGAAAGCTTTCTTGAAGTAGTTTTTGGGAACTATTCCTGGAAACGTTGGAATAAAAGCTTGTTTCGAGATGTGACGAAGTATAATTTAGTTTGGTAATAGCATCCAGCTAAATGTATTTTTGTTTCTTTTTAAGAAAAAAGTTATTTGCTATCTCGCAAAGCTGTCATGTTATCCATGGCACAACTTAAATATTAATATAAAATGAGTTAATTATTATATAGAAATGTGCATTGAAATGCTGTTTTTTCATCATTACAAAACCGTTTTTTCATCGTTAGCACTTCTCCATCGTTACAAAACCATTTTTTTCATCGTTAGCACTTCTCCATCGTTACCAACAGTCGTTACAAACCCAACTCGTGGCTCAGTAGTAACGTGCACCGCTGGTGAACATTAGGTTTGAGGCTAAATCAGCTGACGGCATTGTTGTAGAGACTGTTTCAAAAACGAGGAGAATCGATGGCATTTGTGATGTTCAGCATCTTGCTTCGTGATTCGAATAGCTGGCGAGAGTTTTCTAGTTTCTCCCATTCGTTATGCAAATGTTGCGTAGTTTCCTCTAACAGTTCTCCCGGAAGGCACTGCCTTACTTCTGCAGCGACTCGAGTCAAGTCAGACTTCTACCTACGGGTGCTCCATCACAATAGAAGCTGCCCCTTTTCCTCCTTTCATGAGTGCGTCCTGATGGTCAATTGTCTAGAGCTTTGACATTTTATACCACAGGCTTCAGGTTCGAATTCTGGATGTGGAATGGATGTTTATTAGTTGCTCCATATGTTAATCTGTAGGTCCCGGTCTAATTAGCATATAGCTAATTTTTAGTTCTAAGTTCGATACTAGTTTTCATAATCTATTATTTTAACAATGAAAGATCTTGCATTCATCTTATGTTTATATTATAAATAACAAGATACTTATTTATATTATACAAGATTTATATTAGAAACAACAAGATACAGCAAGAATTTCGTATATATTTAATAATACTAAATTCTTGTTCTATCTGGTTGTTTCATTATTCCATATATATAGTATCTTTTAAGATGTTCAATCATTTACAATACGATTTTATATAAAATATAAAACACAAAGAATAGTTTCAGTGGTGAAATTTAACTGAAAAATAGTTTCAATGCAGTAAAAAATGTTTTACTTATCATATGTTTAATAAATTAAAAAAATCCCCTAATTCATTATATTTGTAAATAAGGTTAAATACTTTGCAATCCACAATTAGTATTATATTTGATTTATTTATCAATGTATAAATATTAACTTTTCATAGATTTATCGTTTTAAAAATGAGGCCTTACTCTTAGAGCATTGTATTAATACGGATTTTCGAATGGCTTCATTTAGGTTTTTAAAATCTTACAGAAATGATTGCTGTAACTGAAAGATTTCAGATTTTTCCCTCTCCTATTTGCCAAAAATTGTATAACTTTTATCATTTTTCTTTCAGCTTTAGGTATTATTTGTAAAGATGTTTCATTTTTTCCCCCTATTTAACCACAGGCTACGCTATTAATTCTCCATTAAAGCTTATTTTCAAAGACATTGCTAACGAATATCCCAAGCCTTTTTTTTCTTCTTACGACCAAATAAAACACTGTATCAAAGAATGAATTACAGTAACAATGATTTCGAAAAAGTCTTTTTTATTTAAAAGGCAACCATATCACAAAATAATTGATTCCAAAAATTAAAAGGAGAAAATTTTGTCCCCCAATGAAAGTTAATGTCGCAGAGAGAAATCTCCTTACTCGTAGTTAACTCTACATATACTTTGAGCGATTTTAAGCAAAGAATCTTTTATGTGCTATTTGGAACTGTTTGGTTAAAGGAAAATATTCCATTTCGCTCTATTTGTTGGTTCCAAAGAGAAAAGATTCTTTCTATGAATTTTCCAACCCCCCTTCCCATACCCATACAATTTTGTAAGAATACAATTGTCTGGAGTTAATGTACCATCATTAGATTTATTAAAAATGTTACGCTAATTTTTCAAGCGAGTTTATTTTTCGGTCTCGGACGTTAATGAGCCTTCGCGAAATAGGACAAAAGGAGCGCCCTTTCATACCTCTTAAGATGTACTTTCGCGTATGGTGGATTCGTATTTGTGGCATGCGAATAAACAACGGGAAACTTCTGAGTATGTCTCTGGAATTCTGTGCAGGAGGAATTTTGTTTGATTTTAATTTGGGTTTTCTAATCATCCGAAAGTTTTCTTGAGTAGTTTTTGGGAACTGTTCCTGGAAACGTTGGAATAAAGCTGATATATGATCAGCATCTTACCTCGTTGATCGGCATATATGGTGGACATTTTCCAATATATCTCCCATACGATGCACATTTGCGGGTAATTTCCCTTAAAAGTCCTCCAGGAGGCACTGCCTTACTTCTGCAGCGACTCGGAGTCAAGTCAGACTTCTAACCTAAGGGTACTCCATCACAATAGAAGTTGTTCTTTTCAACCTTCCATGAGTGCGTCCAGATGGTCAATTGTCCAGAGCTCTGTCCTTTGACACCACAGGCTTCAGGTTCGAATTCTGGATGTGGCATAGTTGTTTATTAGCTACCTGCATCCACGCTAATCTGTAGATCCCGGTCTAATTAGCTTATAGCTCATTTTTACTTCTAAGTTCTATACTAGTTTTCATAATCTATTATTTTAACGATGAAAGATTTTGCTTTCTTGTTGTTTATATTATAAACAATAAGATACATATTTATATTATACAAGATTTATAAACAAAACAACAAGATACGGCAAGAATTTCGTATATATCTAATAATACCAAATTCTTGTTGTATCTGGTTGTTTCATTATTCCATATACACAGTCCAGTCACATTAATGTGACCTAAAAGCCAGAATAACCACCTTTGGCAGAGCAGACCGATTGCAAATTGATCAAGGTATTTGATTGAAACGCTTTCCTATGCTCTAGGACATCCTTTAGATACACTTGTACACCTGCCTTTTGTGATTGGTCACGTTGACGTCAAAAAGGTGGTGGTCACATTTATGTAACTAGACTGTGTATATAGTATGTTTTATGATGTTCAAACATTTCCAATACATTATTATATAAAATGTAAAGCACAAAGAATAGTGTGGAATAGTTTTTAATGGTGAAATTTAAATGAAAATACTTTCAATGCAGTTGTTTTTCCTATTCAGATGTTTAATGAAAAAAATTCCTTAATTTATTATATTTACAAATAAGGTTGAATACTCTTCAATTCACGATTAATATTACATTTATTTTACTTATCAATGTATAAATATTAACTTTTCATAGATTTATTGTTTAAAAAAATTATGCCTTAATCAAATAACATTGTATTAATACAGTTTTCGAATGTCTTTCCATTTGGGTTTTTAAAATCTACAGAAATGATTGCTCTAACTGCATGATTTAAGATTTTTCCTCCTCCTATTTGCCAAAAATTGTACAACTTTATCATACTTTCTTTCAACCGGGGGATAATTTGTAACGATGTTTCATTTTTTTTCTCCATTTAACCACAGGCTACGCTATTAATTCTCCATTAGAGCGTATTTTCAAAGACATTGCTAACGAACATCCCAAGCCTTTTTTTTTTTCTTCTTACGACCAAATAAAACACGGCATCAAAGAATGAATTGCAGTAACAATGATTTCGAAAAGTTCTTTTTCATTTAAAAGGCAACCATATCACGAAATAATTGATTCCAAAGTTAAAAGGAGAAAATGAAAAAGATTTCTCCCAAAATGAAAAGTTAATGTCGTAGAGAGAAATCTCCTTACTCCTAGTTAACTCTACATATACTTTGTAATCCTTAAGCAAAGAATCTTTTAAGTGCTATTTGGAACTGTTTGTTAAAGGAAAATATTCCATTTCGCTCTTTATTTGTTGGTTCCAAAGAGAAAAGATTCTTTCCATGAATTCTCTAACCCCCCACCCCACCACCCCATTCCCTTTGTAAGAATACAATTGTTCGTTTGGAGTTAATGCACCATCATTAGATTTATTAAAACGTTACGCTAATTCTTCAAGAAAGTTTATTTTCGGGCTCGGGCGTTAATGAGCCTTCTCGAAATAGGACAAAAGGAACGCCCCTTTCATACCTCTTAAGATGTACTTTCACGTATGCTGGATTCGAATTTGTGGCATGCGAATAAACAACGGAAGATTCTGGAGTATGTCTCTGGAATTCTGTTCAGGGAGGAATTTTGTTTGATTTTTAATTTGGGTTTTCTAATCATCCGAAAGCTTTCTTGAAGTAGTTTTTGGGAACTATTCCTGAAACGTTGGAATAAAAGCTTGTTTCGAGATGTGACGAAGTATAATTTAGTTTGGCAATAGCATCCAGCTAAATGTATTTTTGTTTCTTTTTAAGAAAAAAGTTATTTGCTATCTCGCAAAGCTGTCATGTTATCCATGGCACAACTTAAATATTAATATAAAATGAGTTAATTATTATATAGAAATGTGCATTGAAATGCTGTTTTTTCATCATTACAAAACCGTTTTTTTTTTCATCGTTAGCACTTCTCCATCGTTACAAAACCATTTTTCATCGTTAGCACTTCTCCATCGTTACCAACAGTCGTTACAAAACCCAACTCGTGGCTCAGTAGTAACGTGCACCGCTGGTGAACATTAGGTTTGAGGCTAAATCAGCTGACGGCATTGTTGTAGAGACTGTTTCAAAAAACGAGGAGAATCGATGGCGTTTGTGATGTTCAGCATCTTGCTTCGTGATTCGGAATAGCTGGCGAGAGTTTTCTAGTTTCTCCCATTCGTTATGCAAATGTTGCGTAGTTTCCTCTAACAGTTCTCCCGGAAGGCACTGCCTTACTTCTGCAGCGACTCGGAGTCAAGTCAGACTTCTACCTACGGGTGCTCCATCACAATAGAAGCTGCTCCTTTTCCTCCTTTCATGAGTGCGTCCTGATGGTCAATTGTCTAGAGCTTTGACATTTTATACCACAGGCTTCAGGTTCGAATTCTGGATGTGGAATGGATGTTTATTAGTTGCTCCATATGTTAATCTGTAGGTCCCGGTCTAATTAGCATATAGCTAATTTTTAGTTCTAAGTTCGATACTAGTTTTCATAATCTATTATTTTAACAATGAAAGATCTTGCATTCATCTTATGTTTATATTATAAATAACAAGATACTTATTTATATTATACAAGATTTATATTAGAAACAACAAGATACAGCAAGAATTTCGTATATATCTAATAATACTAAATTCTTGTTCTATCTGGTTGTTTCATTATTCCATATATATAGTATCTTTTAAGATGTTCAATCATTTACAATACGATTTTATATAAAATATAAAACACAAAGAATAGTTTCAGTGGTGAAATTTAACTGAAAATAGTTTCAATGCAGTAAAAAATGTTTTTCTTATCATATGTTTAATAAATTAAAAAATCCCCTAATTCATTATATTTGTAAATAAGGTTAAATACTTTGCAATCCACAATTAGTATTATATTTGATTTATTTATCAATGTATAAATATTAACTTTTCATAGATTTATCGTTTTAAAAATGAGGCCTTTACTCTTAGAGCATTGTATTAATACGGATTTCGAATGGCTTTCCATTTAGGTTTTTAAAATCTTACAGAAATGATTGCTGTAACTGAAAGATTTCAGATTTTTCCCTCTCCTATTTGCCAAAAATTGTATAACTTTTATCATTTTCTTTCAGCTTTAGGTATTATTTGTAAAGATGTTTCATTTTTTCCCCCATTTAACCACAGGGCTACGCTATTAATTCTCCATTAAAGCTTATTTTCAAAGACATTGCTAACGAATATCCCAAGCCTTTTTTTTTTCTTCTTACGACCAAATAAAACACTGTATCAAAGAATGAATTACAGTAACAATGATTTCGAAAAGTCTTTTTTATTTAAAAGGCAACCATATCACAAAATAATTGATTCCAAAAATTAAAAGGAGAAAAATTTGTCCCCCAATGAAAGTTAATGTCGCAGAGAGAAATCTCCTTACTCGTAGTTAACTCTACATATACTTTGAGCGATTTTAAGCAAAGAATCTTTTATGTGCTATTTGGAACTGTTTGGTTAAAGGAAAATATTCCATTTCGCTCTTATTTGTTGGTTCCAAAGAGAAAAGATTCTTTCTATGAATTTTCCAACCCCCCCCTCTCCCCATACCCATACAATTTTGTAAGAATACAATTGTCTGGAGTTAATGTACCATCATTAGATTTATTAAAAATGTTACGCTAATTTTTCAAGCGAGTTTATTTTCGGTCTCGGACGTTAATGAGCCTTCGCGAAATAGGACAAAAGGAGCGCCCTTTCATACCTCTTAAGATGTACTTTCGCGTATGGTGGATTCGTATTTGTGGCATGCGAATAAACAACGGGAAACTTCTGGAGTATGTCTCTGGAATTCTGTGCAGGAGGAATTTTGTTTGATTTTAATTTGGGTTTTCTAATCATCCGAAAGTTTTCTTGGAGTAGTTTTTGGGAACTGTTCCTGGAAACGTTGGAATAAAAACCGTTTTTTTATCGATATATGATCAGCATCTTACCTCGTTGATCGGCATATATGGTGGACATTTTCCAATATATCTCCCATACGATGCACATTTGCGGGTAATTTCCCTTAAAAGTCCTCCCAGGAGGCACTGCCTTACTTCTGCAGCGACTCGGAGTCAAGTCAGACTTCTAACCTAAGGGTACTCCATCACAATAGAAGTTGCTCCCTTTTCAACCTTCCATGAGTGCGTCCAGATGGTCAATTGTCCAGAGCTCTGTCCTTTGACACCACAGGCTTCAGGTTCGAATTCTGGATGTGGCATAGTTGTTTATTAGTTACTCCGTATCCACGCTAATCTGTAGATCCCGGTCTAATTAGCTTATAGCTCATTTTTACTTCTAAGTTCTATACTAGTTTTCATAATCTATTATTTTAACGATGAAAGATTTTGCATTCATCTTGTTGTTTATATTATAAACAATAAGATACATATTTATATTATACAAGATTTATATTACAAACAACAAAGATACGGCAAGAATTTCGTATATATCTAATAATACTAAATTCTTGTTGTATCTGGTTGTTTCATTATTCCATATACACAGTCCAGTCACATTAATGTGACCTGTCAAAAGCCAGAATAACCACCTTTGGCAGAGCAGACCGATTGCAATTCGATCAAGGTAATTAATGATTGAAACGCTTTCCTATGCTCTAGGACATCCTTTAGATACACCCATGTACTGCCACCTGCCTTTTGTGATTGGTTGTTTCACGTTGACGTCAAAAGTAGGTGGTGGTCACATTTATGTAACTAGACTGTGTATATAGTATGTTTTATGATGTTCAAACATTTCCAATACATTATTATATAAAATGTAAAGCACAAAGAATAGTGTGGAATAGTTTTAATGGTGAAATTTAAATGAAAAATACTTTCAATGCAGTGAAAAATGTTTTCCTATTCAGATGTTTAATGAAAAAAATTCCTTAATTTATTATATTTACAAATAAGGTTGAATACTCTTCAATTCACGATTAATATTACATTTATTTTACTTATCAATGTATAAATATTAACTTTTCATAGATTTATTGTTTAAAAAAATTATGCCTTACTCAAATAACATTGTATTAATACAGTTTTCGAATGTCTTTCCATTTGGGTTTTTAAAATCTACAGAAATGATTGCTCTAACTGCATGATTTAAGATTTTTCCTCCTCCTATTTGCCAAAAATTGTACAACTTTTATCATACTTCTTTCAACTGGGGGATAATTTGTAACGATGTTTCAATTTTTTTTCTCCATTTAACCACAGGCTACGCTATTAATTCTCCATTAGAGCGTATTTTCAAAGACATTGCTAACGAACATCCCAAGCCATTTTTTTTTCTTCTTACGACCAAATAAAACACGGCATCAAAGAATGAATTGCAGTAACAATGATTTCGAAAAAGTCTTTTCATTTAAAAGGCAACCATATCACGAAATAATTGATTCCAAAAGTTAAAGGAGAAAATGAAAAGATTTCTCCCAAAATGAAAGTTAATGTCGTAGAGAGAAATCTCCTTACTTGTAGTTAACTCTACATATACTTTGCAATCCTTAAGCAAAGAATCTTTTAAGTGCTATTTGGAACTGTTTGGTTAAAGGAAAATATTCCATTTCGCTCTTTATTTGTTGGTTCCAAAGAGAAAAGATTCTTTCCATGAATTCTCCAACCCCCACCCCACCACCCCATTCCCTTTTGTAAGAATACAATTGTTCGTTTGGAGTTAATGCACCATCATTAGATTTATTAAAAACGTTACTCTAATTCTTCAAGAAAGTTTATTTTCTGTCTCGGGCGTTAATGAGACTTCTCGAAATAGGACAAAAGGAACGCCCCTTTCATACCTCTTAAGATGTACTTTCACGTATGCTGGATTCGCCTTTGTGGCATGCGAATAAACAACGGGAAGATTCTGGAGTATGTCTCTGGAATTCTGTTCAGGAGGAATTTTGTTTGATTTTAATTTGGGTTTTCTAATCATCCGAAAGCTTTCTTGAAGTAGTTTTTGGGAACTATTCCTGGAAACGTTGGAATAAAATCTTGTTTCGAGATGTGACGAAGTATAATTTAGTTTGGTAATAGCATCCAGCTAAACGTATTTTGTTTCTTTTTTAAGAAAAACGTTATTTGCTATCTCGCAAAGCTGTCATGTTATCCATGGCGCAACTTAAATATTAATATAAAATGAGTTAATTATTATATAGAAATGTGCATTGAAATGCTATTTTTTTCATCGTTACAAAACCGTTTTTTTTCATCGTTAACTTTTCTCCATCGTTACAAAACCATTTTTTTCATCGTTAGCACTTCTCCATCGTTACCAACAGTCGTTATAAAACCCAACTCGTGGCTCAGTAGTAACATGCACCGCTGGTGAACATTAGGTTTGAGGCTAAATCAGCTAACGGCATTGTTGTAGAGACTGTTTCAAAAAACGAGGAGAATCGATGGCATTTGTGATGTTCAGCATCTTGCTTCATGATTCGGAATAGCTGGCGAGAGTTTTCTAGTTTTCTCCCATTCGTTATGCAAATGCTGGGTAGTTTCCTCTAACAGTTCTCCCGGAAGGCACTGCCTTACTTCTGCATCGACTCGGAGTCAAGTCAGACTTCTACCTACGGGTGCTCCATCACAATAGAAGCTGCTACCTTTTCCTCCTTCCATGAGTGCGTCCTGATGGTCAATTGTCTAGAGCTTTGACATTTTGATACCACAGGCTTCAGGTTCGAATTCTGGATGTGGCATGGATGTTTATTAGTTGCTCCATATGTTAATCTGTATTAATTGAATCCCTGAATTAATCTGTAATCTCCATATGTTAATCTCCATATGTTAATCCCGGTCTAATTAGCATATAGCTAATTTTTAGTTCTAAGTTCGATACTAGTTTTCATAATCTATTATTTTAACAATGAAAGATCTTGCATTCATCTTATGTTTATATTATAAATAACAAGATACTTATTTATATTATACAAGATTTATATTAGAAACAACAAGATACAGCAAGAATTTCGTATATATCTAATAATACTAAATTCTTGTTCTATCTGGTTGTTTCATTATTCCATATATATAGTATCTTTTAAGATGTTCAATCATTTACAATACATTTTATATAAAATATAAAACACAAAGAATAGTTTCAGTGGTGAAATTTAACTGAAAATAGTTTCAATGCAGTAAAAAATGTTTTACTTATCATATGTTTAATAAATTAAAAAATCCCCTAATTCATTATATTTGTAAATAAGGTTAAATACTTTTCAATCCACAATTAGTATTATATTTGATTTATTTATCAATGTATAAATATTGACTTTTCATAGATTTATCGTTTTAAAAATGAGGCCTTACTCTTAGAGCATTGTATTAATACGGATTTCGAATGGCTTTCCATTTAGGTTTTTAAAATCTTACAGAAATGATTGCTGTAACTGAAAGATTTCAGATTTTTCCCTCTCCTATTTGCCAAAAATTGTATAACTTTTATCATTTTTCTTTCAGCTTTAGGTATTATTTGTAAAGATGTTTCATTTTTTCCCCTATTTAACCACAGGCTACGCTATTAATTCTCCATTAAAGCGTATTTTCAAAGACATTGCTAACGAATATCCCAAGCCTTTTTTTTTTTTCTTCTTACGACCAAATAAAACACTGCATCAAAGAATGAATTACAGTAACAATGATTTCGAAAAAGTCTTTTCATTTAAAAGGCAACCATATCACAAAATAATTGATTCCAAAAGTTAAAAGGAGAAAATTTTTCTCCCCAATGAAAGTTAATATCTCAGAGAGAAATCTCCTTACTCATAGTTAACTCTACATATACTTTGAGCGATCCTTAAGCAAAGAATCTTTTAAATGCTATTTGGAATTGTTTGGTTAAAGGAAAATATTCCATTTCGCTCTTATTTGTTGGTTCCAAAGAGAAAAGATTCTTTCCATGCATTTTCCAACCCCCTCCCCCATACTCCATTCAATTTTGTAAGAATACAATTGTTCGTTTGGAGTTAATGCACCATCATTAGATTTATTAAAAACGTTACGCTAATTTTTCAAGCAAGTTTATTTTCGGTCTCGGACGTTAATGAGCCTTCGCGAAATAGGACAAAAGGAGCGCCCTTCCATATCTCTCAAGATGTGCTTTAACGTATGCTGGATTCGCCTTTGTGGCATGCGAATAAACAACGGGAAGATTCTGGAGTATGTCTCTGGAATTCTGTGCGGGAGGAATTTTGTTTGATTTTAATTTGGGTTTTCTAATCATCCGAGAGTTTTCTTGAAGTAGTTTTTTGGGAACTATTCCTCGAAACAATGGAATAAAAGCTTGTTTCGAAATGTGATTTAGTTTGGAAATCGCATCCAGTTAAATATTTTGTTTCGTTTAAGAAAAATTATTAGCTATCTAGTAAAGCTGTCATGTTATCTATGGTTCATTTGAAATATTAATATAAAATAAGCTAATTATTTAATGTCAATGTTCATCGAAATACTGTTTTGTCATCGTTACGTTTTTTTTTTTTTTTTTTTTACCGTTAGCTGTTTTTTATCGTTACCAAAAATCGTTGCAAAGCCCGACCAGTAGCTCTATGATAATGATCGCCGCTGATAAGAATTAGGATTGAGGTTCGATCCGCTGGCGGCATTGTAGTAAACACTGTCTCAAAAACGAGGAAACTCGATGTCTTTGTGATGTTCAGCATCTTGCGTCGTAAGTCGGACTACGTGGTGAGAGTTTTCCGGTTTTCTTCAAGGGCATGTGCAAATACTGGGTAGTTTCCTCTAATGCCCCCTCCTCACCTGGAAGGCACTATCCTACTTCTTCAGCGACTTGGAGTCAAGTCAGATGAATACCTATGGGTACTCTATTGCAACAGAAGTTGCCCGCTTTTCTCCATCCATGAAAGCGTCCTGATGGCCAGTTGCTAATGCTCTAGCATTTAGTACCACAGGCTTCAATTTGAATCCTGGAGGTATCATGGATGTTTGTTAGTGGTGTGGAACAAGATTATGTTAAACAAGATTCTGTTAATTGAACTGTTTAGACAACATCATCAATAAATAATGCTGAGCATTCCTTTCAAAGGCTTTATTCCCTTCTTCATATGAAACAGTATTGTCACACTATAGTAATATTTCTGCATAGAATCACTATTGGTTCTATGGATTAACGCGAAGATCTTGAAACATTACCATATTTATAATATCTGTATCCACGACCATATTATATTTTAGAAAATTTCTTTACTAGAAGAGATTCTGTTAACTGATTAGATAACAATGCTAACAAGATCAGTAAACAATGCTGTGCATTCCCTTCAGAAGGATTTATTTCACTTCCTCGTGTGAAACTATATTGACACACCGTAATAGCATTCCTGCTGTAAAAATCACTATTGGTCCCATGCACAATGCGATGATCTTGAAACATTACCATACATATAATATGTGTATCCATAACTATATTACATTTCAAAAAATGTTTTGCTAAATAAGATTCTGTTAACTGAACTGATTAGATAACAATGCTAACAAGATCAGTAAACAATGCTAACAAGATCAGTAAACAATGCTGTACAATACCTTAAAAAGACTATTTCCTTCTTCATGTGAAACATTGACATACATTAGTAGCATTTCTGCAGTAAAAATCAATTTTGGTTCTATGGACCAATACGAAGATCTTGAAACGTTACCATTTTCATTTCTGCATATGATGCACAAATGCTGTACATTTCTTGAAATGTAATACATTTGCGTATCCAGAACTGTACTACATTTCAGAAAATTTCTTGACTAAACAAGATTCTGTTAATTGAACTGATTATATAACAGTGCTAACAAGATCAGTAAACAAACCAATACGAAGATCTTGAAACATTACCATGTGTATCCATGGTCATATTATACTCCAGAAAATTTCTTGACTAAACAAGATTCTGTTAACTGAACTGATTATATAACAATTCTAACAAGATCTGTAAACAAACCAATACGAAGATCTTGAAACATTACCATGTGTATCCATGGTCATATTATACTCCAGAAAATTTCTTGACTAAACAAGATTCTGTTAACTGAACTGATTAGATAACAATGCTAACAAGATCAGTAAACAAACCAATACGAAGATCTTGAAACATTACCATGTGTATCCATGGTCATATTATACTCCAGAAAATTTCTTGACTAAACAAGATTCTGTTAACTGAACTGATTATATAACAATTCTAACAAGATCAGTAAACAAACCAATACGAAGATCTTGAAACATTACCATGTGTATCCATGGTCATATTATACTCCAGAAAATTTCTTGACTAAACAAGATTCTGTTAACTGAACTTAGATAACAATGCTAACAAGATCAAAACAATGCTAACAAGATCAGTAAACAATGCCAATACCTTAAAAAGACTATTTCCTTCTTCATGTGAAACTTGAAACATTTCTGCAGTAAAAATCCATACGAAGATCTTGAAACGTTACCATACATTTTCTGCATATCCATGGTCATATTATACTCAGAAAATTTCTTGACTAAACAAGATTCTGTTAACTGAACTGATTAGATAACAATGCTAACAAGATCAGTAAACAAACCAATACGAAGATCTTGAAACATTACCATGTGTATCCATGGTCATATTATACTCCAGAAAATTTCTTGACTAAACAAGATTCTGTTAACTGAACTGATTAGATAACAATGCTAACAAGATCAGTAAACAAACCAATACGAAGATCTTGAAACATTACCATGTGTATCCATGGTCATATTATACTCCAGAAAATTTCTTGACTAAACAAGATTCTGTTAACTGAACTGATTAGATAACAATGCTAACAAGATCAGTAAACAAACCAATACGAAGATCTTGAAACATTACCATGTGTATCCATGGTCATATTATACTCCAGAAAATTTCTTGACTAAACAAGATTCTGTTAACTGAACTGATTAGATAACAATGCTAACAAGATCAGTAAACAAACCAATACGAAGATCTTGAAACATTACCATGTGTATCCATGGTCATATTATACTCAGAAAATTTCTTGACTAAAACAAGATTCTGTTAACTGAACTGATTAGATAACAATGCTAACAAGATCAGTAAACAAACCAATAAAGATCTTGAAACATTACCATGTGTATCCATGGTCATATTATACTCCAGAAAATTTCTTGACTAAACAAGATTCTGTTAACTGAACTGATTAGATAACAATGCTAACAAGATCAGTAAACAAACCAATACGAAGATCTTGAAACATTACCATGTGTATCCATGGTCATATTATACTCCAGAAAATTTCTTGACTAAACAAGATTCTGTTAACTGAACTGATTAGATAACAATGCTAACAAGATCAGTAAACAAACCAATACGAAGATCTTGAAACATTACCATGTGTATCCATGGTCATATTATACTCCAGAAAATTTCTTGACTAAACAAGATTCTGTTAACTGAACTGATTATATAACAATGCTAACAAGATCAGTAAACAAACCAATACGAAGATCTTGAAACATTACCATGTGTATCCATGGTCATATTATACTCAGAAAATTTCTTGACTAAACAAGATTCTGTTAACTGAACTGATTATATAACAATTCTAACAAGATCAGTAAACAAACCAATACGAAGATCTTGAAACATTACCATGTGTATCCATGGTCATATTATACTCAGAAAATTTCTTGACTAAACAAGATTCTGTTAACTGAACTGATTAGATAACAATGCTAACAAGATCAGTAAACAAACCAATACGAAGATCTTGAAACATTACCATGTGTATCCATGGTCATATTATACTCAGAAAATTTCTTGACTAAACAAGATTCTGTTAACTGAACTGATTATATAACAATTCTAACAAGATCAGTAAACAAACCAATACGAAGATCTTGAAACATTACCATGTGTATCCATGGTCATATTATACTCAGAAAATTTCTTGACTAAACAAGATTCTGTTAACTGAACTGATTATATAACAATGCTAACAAGATCAGTAAACAAACCAATACGAAGATCTTGAAACATTACCATGTGTATCCATGGTCATATTATACTCAGAAAATTTCTTTACTAAACAAGATTCTGTTAACTGAACTGATTAGATAACAATGCTAACAAGATCAGTAAACAAACCAATACGAAAATCTTGAAACATTACCATGTGTATCCATGGTCATATTATACTCAGAAAATTTGTTAACTGAACTGAACTTAGATAACAATGCTAACAAGATCAGTAAACAAACCAATACGAAGATCTTGAAACATTACCATGCGTATCCATGGTCATATTATACTCAGAAAATTTCTTTACTAAACAAGATTCTGTTAACTGAACTGATTAGATAACAATGCTAACAAGATCAGTAAACAAACCAATACGAAGATCTTGATACATTACCATGTGTATCCATGGTCATATTATACTTCAGAAAATTCCTTTATTAAACAAGATTCTGTTAACTGAACTGATTAGATAACAATGCTAACAAGATCAGTAAACAAACCAATACGAAAATCTTGAAACATTACCATGTGTATCCATGGTCATATTATACTCAGAAAATTTGTTAACTGAACTGATTAGATAACAATGCTAACAAGATCAGTAAACAAACCAATACGAAGATCTTGAAACATTATCATGTGTATCCATGGTCATATTATACTCCAGAAAATTTCTTTACTAAACAAGATTCTGTTAACTGAACTGATTAGATAACAATGCTAACAAGATCAGTAAAACAAACCTGGTAACATTACCATGGTCATTATACCATCCATGGTCATGATTATAACTCCAGAAAATTTGTTAACTGAACTGATTAGATAACAATGCTAACAAGATCAGTAAACAAACCAATACGAAGATCTTGAAACATTACCATGTGTATCCATGGTCACATTATACTCAGAAAATTTCTTTACTAAACAAGATTCTGTTAACTGAACTGATTAGATAACAATGCTAACAAGATCTGTAAACAAACCAATACGAAGATCTTGAAACATTACCATGTATATCCATGGTCATATTATACTCAGAAAATTTCTTGACTAAACAAGATTCTGTTAACTGAACTGATTATATAACAATGCTAACAAGATCAGTAAACAAACCAATACGAAGATCTTGAAACATTACCATGTGTATCCATGGTCATATTATACTCCAGAAAATTTTTTGACTAAACAAGATTCTGTTAACTGAACTGATTATATAACAATTCTAACAAGATCAGTAAACAAACCAATACGAAGATCTTGAAACATTACCATGTGTATCCATGGTCATATTATACTCAGAAAATTTCTTGACTAAACAAGATTCTGTTAACTGAACTGATTAGATAACAATGCTAACAAGATCAGTAAACAAACCAATACGAAAATCTTGAAACATTACCATGTGTATCCATGGTCATATTATACTCCAGAAAATTTGTTAACTGAACTGATTAGATAACAATGCTAACAAGATCAGTAAACAAACCAATACGAAGATCTTGAAACATTATCATGTATCCATGGTCATATTATACTCCAGAAAATTTCTTTACTAAACAAGATTCTGTTAACTGAACTGATTAGATAACAATGCTAACAAGATCAGTAAACAAACCAATACGAAATCTGGAAACATTACCATGTGTATCCATGGTCATATTATACTCAGAAAATTTCTGTTAACTGAACTGATTAGATAACAATGCTAACAAGATCAGTAAACAAAACAATACCAATACGAAGATCTTGAAACATTACCATGTGTATCCATGGTCACATTATACTCCAGAAAATTTCTTTACTAAACAAGATTCTGTTAACTGAACTGATTAGATAACAATGCTAACAAGATCTGTAAACAAACCAATACGAAGATCTTGAAACATTACCATGTATATCCATGGTCATATTATACTCCAGAAAATTTCTTGACTAAACAAGATTCTGTTAACTGAACTGATTAGATAACAATGCTAACAGGATCAGTAAACAAACCAATACGAGGATCTTGAAACATTACCATGTGTATCCATGGTCATATTATACTCCATAAAATTTCTTTACTAAACAAGATTCTGTTAACTGAACTGATTAGATAACAATGCTAACAAAATCAGTAAACAAACCAATACGAAGATCTTGAAACATTACCATGTGTATCCATGGTCATATTATACTCAGAAAATTTCTTTACTAAACAAGATTCTGTTAACTGAACTGATTAGATAACAATGCTAACAAGATCAGTAAACAAAACCAATACGAAGATCTTGAAACATTACCATGTGTATCCATGGTCATATTATACTCCAGAAAATTTCTTGACTAAACAAGATTCTGTTAACTGAACTGATTAGATAACAATGCTAACAAGATCAGTAAAGAAACCAATACGAAGATCTTGAAACATTACCATGTGTATCCATGGTCATATTATACTCCAGAAAATTTCTTGACTAAACAAGATTTTGCTAACTGAACTGATTAGATAACAATGCTAACAAGATCAGTAAACAAACCAATACGAAGATCTTGAAACATTACCATGTGTATCCATGGTCATATTATACTCAGAAAATTTCTTGACTAAACAAGATTAAATCAAACTCAATGAACAAATCGAGGATTGTCCTTTAACCTCCATGTCACGAAGGGGATTCAAGGGGAGCAACGATATTCAATATTTCCCTCTTCAGGAGAAGTGACAAGATTTGAAAATGTCGAGGACATGTCCTTTGGAAGGAACAAGACAATCCCATTCAGGCTCCCCTGTCCTTTCCATCAGGGAGGGAAGTCGCCTGGGAAGTTGTCCGTTGGACACAAGGTTCCCGTCTGTAATGAATTCTTTCGATAATAAGTAATGGCCCCCTCTCTCACCAAGAGCAAATATCTCTGTAACAGATTTTCTGGTGTGGTGGAGCGTTTTTATTGTATCAGCTTGAACCATCCTATAATGTCGTGTATTCAATTAAAGATAAATTCCGTTGTTATTGTTTTCGAAATATCAGTTCAGTACTTCTAATGTTCATATCTGTATTGTTTTGTTTCTTTATTTCAAATATTATTAGAGTTGATGAAATATTGTTCTTATAGTCATTTTTTTTTTTTATTAAACTATAAGAATAAGGCTGAAATTAGTAATAGTTGTTATTGTAGTACTTACACAATCATTTGTTTTAAAAAGCGTTAGATTGTAACCATACTTTTGTGCAGCATAAACATTAAAGAATTTCAGCAAAAGATTTCCAATTCAAAACTATATCTCACATTAAGTGTTATATGATAATGTTTTTTTACTGGCATTGCAAATATTTTCAAAAATGGTTATATTTAATAAATTTTTATTATTAATGCTGCCACCAAGTACTTATTATTCTTTTTTTAATTATAAATATATTTTTTTCAATTACTTTTATATAAATAAATATTATCAGATTTTTAATATATTGGTTTTCGAAGAGTTTATTACATAACAACGAACGTTATTGCACATTATGCACATAAAATATTTAACTAAATAAATAACTGAAATATTTAACATTCCAGGTGATTAAAAAATATCAAATAAAAATAATAGTATAAATGTATAAAGATGGAACAAAGATTGTTCTTCCCCTATACTAAAATCGAAGATGCCATTATTATTATACTTATAATGTACTTGTTAAGTTCAATATGGGCATTCTTGGCCGAATATTGAGTGCACATGTGTCTGAATACGAATATAGATGCGTGTATTTATACAATGCACAATTTTTGAAGCATATTCTCTGTATTTTCCATCAAGTATCTGAACCATACTAAGCAAAAATATTATTATATTTAGTAAATTTTTATTATTAATGCTGAGTCAAACTACTTAATATATAATATAATAATATTAATATTCTTTTTTAGTTATATTTATGTTATATAATTACTTTTATATAAATAAATACTATCAGATTTTAAATCTACAAAGTTTCGAAGAGTATGCATGTTATTATGCATTATTCTCAAATATTTAACATCACAGATGATTTTAAAATTTGACGCTATCAAATAAAAAAAAAAATAATATAATTGTATAAAGATTGAACAAAAAAATTGTTCAGCCCTATGCTAAAATTGCAGGTGCTATTATGTATTCTATTGATTCATATAAAGTATTATTACTATACTTATAATGGTAAGTTAAATATGTGCATTTTTTTGTTGAATATTGATTACTTACGTGTCTGAATACGAATATAAACATGTGTATTTATATAATGCACACTGAAGCATTTTCACTATATTAATTCATCAAATATCGTCATACTAAGCAAATTATTTATCAAACTTTATATACATAAATAATTCAAAATTTCGATGAAAATTTTATCAATCATTTTAGAAATGATGCAATATTATAGCGAATTTTAATTTAATTTAAGTATGAATACGAATAACATAGTCCCGTGGCTATAGATCTCTATTGATGTCTTGTTGACTATCTTTTCGACTATCCTTTGTTTCATGAATTAGCTATGGTTTTTGAACCTTGGTAGATTTGTGACATTATGAAAGTAATTTCAGCTACAGTATTTCATTATTTATTTTGGACCAATAAAAAAGCATCCTTATGGATGATAAACTGGAATTTATATGCGGTTTCAAATTTTTTAAATTTCATATTATTAAATAACAAGTAATATAAATAAAAAATTTTAAAGTCAATTTGTATTATAATTTTTTCACTATATTGCAGAAAGTTCTTTATAAATGAAGTTGAAATTTTCCTCTTACATCTGGCGCCATCTATTGGTAGATACTTACAAAAATCTTAAATCTAAAAAAAAAAAACTAAAATTAATTAATTTAATTTAATTAATGAATTAATATTTGAAAAAAATGTATTAACATCCAGTGTCATCCACTACAAGTTCAAAAAAAAAAAATGTATTTGAACTTGAGTGAATGAATAAAAAAGTATTTTATGAACGATTGAAAATTTGAAAGAGATATACATAGGGAGAGTGTGAACTAATAGTAGGAATTGAGAAAAAGAAAACTTATTCGCTTTTACAGTAGTGTCTCATAGGATTTCTTGAACTTACACTGAATTCGTGATGATTGTGTTATGCAAATATGACTTTGTTTTTATTCTTTGCACGAAGATTTTGATTTGCACGGGAACAATTTTATGCTATTCATTTATAACTATTTTATTAGTTTCCCTGTTCCCAATAAGTTTCACACCCACTGACTTTACCGACCACAGCCTTAAGAAAATAAATTTCTCCAAAACGCTTACTCTCAACTGATCCTACTTTCAAACGCTTTACTCTGCAAAATATAATAAATTGCTACTCTGTTTTTTTTTTTTTATGTCGCGCCTGTTTACGATACTCCTTTCACATTTTCCTACGAGTAATTCTGTACACAAACCCTTATTGTTTTTATACGAGTGTTTTGTCTGCAAAAGTTTTGTGCCTCTTTCGTATGGTTCTCCTTTTTACGAAAAACATCTCAAAACTCTTAATCTGTAATAGGTTTTATGCCAAAATAAAAACGACTGCACTTCGAACTTCTGGTACGTGTGCTTATTTCAACTGTTTTTTTTTTTTTTTTTTATGCGTAAAAATATGACAGTTTGGTTTTATTGTACTTAATACTCTTGCATATTTTTTTTGTCAGCATGTCAAATGTAAAAAGTCTTATGGAATGATAAAGATATTTCATGGCGAGTAGAAAAGTTATGTTGTATAAGAAAATTCCTAATTAGAAAATAAGATTGAAATATGATTAGATATTGAATTGTTATATTTTGGTGTTATCATGAAAAAGATAATTTATATGGGTATACTTGTAATTTCTTTTAAATTCTTAAGTATGAAAATAAATGGACACAAATTTTAGTCTTTTGTTTACGAGTAATTTACTTGCAATTTTGAATATGTTTGCAAGAATAACTAAAAGTTTATTACACTATATCTACAGTAGTAGAAATGAATATTGGTGAGACTTAAGTCTATAAGGCAACTCATGAATGATATGAACGAAACCAAATGATACATTATGATATGAAATGATATACATCATGATATGAAATCGAATAATATGCACGATATGAATGATACATCCCCGGCATATATATGGAAGTTTCCAGTTTGGATTCAATTATTGAACCCGGCTTCCCCACTTAAGAAACCAGACGCACATCCACCAGATCGTTTCGCCCCTAGGGTTTTAAATTTCTGTTTTTGTCATTCATAAATTTACATTATTTTTATGAAAAAAATCTTAAATTACTATTCATTTAAAAAGAAAAACTAATATGTTTTTTTCGTCTTTTTTTTTCTGTTTTCATACAAAAAATTTTGTGCTTTCTGAAATGTACTTCAACTCTCCACATTAGTTAATTGTTTTATTTTATATTTTATGCCCGAGTTAGATTTATTGTGTTGGTAAAAAAAAAAAAAAAAGTATTTTCGGTTTTCGCAATGCTTTTAAATGGTGAAGACCTAAAAAACACTTTCCTTCCAACCCAATAGTTCAGAAGACAACTGCAATCTTTTAGGCATTTTAACCCATAAAACAAGGAAATACACAACTTTATTGACTTTGATGCATTGTTATTTCCACTTTGCTTGACTTTATTTACCAAGACGTGTTATTCCTCCGCCTCCAATGGGGGTGGGTGGATATTTCAATTCTATACCTCAGTTCCATTTAGTTTCCAACTTGACAAACCAATAAATCTCCACCGAGATAAAATTCCCAAACACCTCTCCAGAAATAAAAAGCGCTGCAAGATCTTGCTACAAACCCACAACTTTTATTGAGCCATTCCACTTACCATCTCCTTCTAGAAAGCAATTCGCCAAATGAGTTAGTTCCCCCACATCCTACCCGATCAAAACTGTATCGGGATTCTGCAAGAGAACTTGGGCACAGTAACAGAAAACTGTCTTTTCCCATTGGTTAAACACAGGAAAGTGAAGTGTAACTGTAGAGGGTCCTCTTCGTAATTAAGTTACCAGGGGTCGAAAGAGGGGGACATCGAATAAGGGGTGGTCAGAGAAAATGAAATAGCCAGGGACTGGAGACCTGATGACTCGTTTGTCTGTCAATATTAAAAGGATTTCTGGGGTATTAAATAGATGTGAAAGGGACAACAAATATAAAAGAAATGTACAATTAAAATGCTCTCTGGTGACATCTGAATGCAATGTTATTATTAAGCATAGAGAAAAAAAGACACTGAAAGGCAGAATAATTTAAGATAAAGATAGACTGATATAAGATACTGAAAGACAGTCTTTCAGAAGAATTATTCTGAAAGACAGAATAATTTAAGATACTGAAAGATAGACTGATATAAGATACTGAAAGACAGAACGATATAAAACAGAATGATATAATATATTGAAAGACAGAATGATATAAAACAGAATAATATAAGATACTGAAAGACAGAATGATATAAAATACTGAAAGACAAAATTATATAAAACAGAATGATATAAGATACTGAAAGACAAAATTGTATAAAACAGAATTATATAAGATACTGAAAGACAGAATGATATAAAATACTGAAAGACAGAATGATATAAGATACTGAAAGATAGAATGAATGATATAAAACAGAATGATATAAGATACTGAAAGACAGAATGATATAAAACAGAATGATATAAGAGACTGAAAGACAGAATGATATAAGATACTGAAAGACAATGAGATAAGATACTGAAAGGCAGAATGATATAAAATACTGAAAGACAGAATGATATAAGATACTGAAAGATAGAATGAATGATATAAAACAGAAAGATAGAATGAATGATATAAGATACTGAAAGATAGAATGAATGATATAAAACAGAATGATATAAGATACTGAAAGTCAGAATGATATAAGATACTGAAAGACAGAATGATATAAAATACTGAAAAAAGAATAATATAAAACAAAAAATGACTTTTATAAACGCATATTTCTGCAATTTTTTTCTTATTTCGACTGATCCAGGCGATTATGTACTGAATCATGCTAATGTTACTTTGACATTAAAATGCTGTTGGAATTTTCTCTGAGTGTGAATAATCGATTTTCACTGGAACAGAAGAAACTCAATGTATTTTACTCGTCACCGGAGAGCATAGAAAGCCATCTTAATCTTCAAGAAATGCTCTATAAAAAATAAAAACAAGTCGAAAGCAAATAATCCTTTCTTAAACCCTTTATTTTTCATTCTGTGCAGTGCTATTTTACAGTGTGCATTATTTATTACTTAACTTTTAATCAAGTTATATAATCTGCGAGATTGAAAGTTTTCTTCTGATACAGTTTTGTGTTAGTATTTAATCCATTGCTTATATGAAACGAGAATTAGGAGATGTCAATTCTGAATTTTTAATCCGCTTTAGTTGCATCCAAAAATTTTGATAGAGAAATGTATGAGTGCCCGTTATGTGTATGACTAATATATTCTTGTTCCATCGTTTCTCACAGGAATGTTTGGAAAAAAAAAACGAATGATGTCTGACAACTATAAATGTGAGTCAACATAAAATTTCATCGACTAAGTGTTATTACATTGTTGTCCAAAAAGTGAGGATAATTGGTGATTATGTGAATAATGAAGGAAATTTACATCTGAATAGCGGGAAACATGTTATGCGAGTATAAAATGGTTATAATATAAGAAAGAAATTCAAAAATCATTGCTTGATTTTTGGATGTTGATTAACATCTCCAGTACTTAGAAACCGCTTCCATTGTCTTGAAATCTAATCTGTAACTAAGATGTAGTCTGTAGTACAGTTTTACCAGTGTACTTTATGATACATATGCCGATACTGTTGTAGATACATATAGTAAAAAAAATTAAGTGTATAGAAATTTGTTTATTTACCAAACTCTAAAAATTAATGAAATTCAAGATGATCATATCTATTCATTTATTTAAATTATGGATAATTTTGGTTTGTGCAATTATGAGTTTTTAAAACAAAACAACAAATTTTCAACATTTATAACATTTTTTTTTTTTTTTTTTTTTTAATCTTTTCAATTATTTGATTAGCATAAACGAAACTTCTTACAGTTCCTCAAGGTCTGCAAAATTTTCTTACTATAGATGCAGAAATTTTTTTATTGGGTTTTATTTACATTGTTTAAATAATAAATGCATTGTGACTATTAAATAAAAACTTTGAATTTGATGAAATTAGAAATGAGTGAATGACAGATCGAGGTTCTACTATATCATAAGAGAGCATAGATTAAGAAAACAGATTCTTTGTAAAGTTATCCGATTACTACATAAAATTCTTGTTGTCATTTAAAATATGAATACATTTGTATATCGTAGCATATAGGAATGGATTATATATTAGTGTCATATTTCCTATGTCAAGTAGTGAAAATTTAATAACATTAAAATAGTAATTCTTTTTCAGAAGTGATTCCCGTTCAGCCGGATTTGACGCAGACAGCTCTCGTCAACGGTGTGCAAATCAACGGTGGATTTGGTGAAAAACTGGTGACACCTTTGCTATCCCACCATTTCCCTATACCTCCCAGCCCAGCACAGAGTAGAGCTCCCCTGCTAGACCAGCAACATCAACAACGCTCCTTGACGCCAAGTTCCACGGGAAAACCACCCCATTCAGGATCCTGTCCCTCTGTAGTGTCATCTTCAGCGTCAACAGGTAACAACAGATGCAAAATAAAGCTAATATTGTCGTATTTATTTGTGTGGTATCACCAAGAATCTACCTAAGGATTTAGTTATAATGGATAAAAGAAAAGATGGAGATGAAACTATGTTTCAACTAATTAATTTTCTGTGACGTTGTAGATTTGGGGGATAGGGTAGGGAGATTATATTCTAGACTTGAGACAGCTCTGGTACTTTTGGAACAACCAATTTTTCTAACATAACAACAACTGAAGAAATGATTCGAAGAAATTTGAACACCAATTTCTAACTATTTTAAAATTTACAATTGTTTTTGTTTTTATATATTTGTTTACATTAGTAGCATTACAATCTTCATACAACTGTCAAACTTGCATAGGTGTGTACATGCATACAAATATACATAAAAACATAAGTGTTATCGTACAAAGATACAAACATAAACTCATGTTTGTGAAAATTGCAACACCATGAAGGAATCGTCATAATTGAATGAAATTTAATACACAGTTGAGTGGTAGTGGTACAAATAAATGATTAAATGTTCAAAGAAAACAAACAATAACAAGAGATCGGAATCAGTATTTTGTGTAGCCACCACGCGCCGCAATAAGTGCTGCTACACGACGTGGCATGGAGTCAAACAAATTTTGAATGTCTGCCTGAGGAAGAGCATTCCATATTGTTTGAGACGCCGACCAACGAAATCCCACATGTTTAATCGGCGACATATCCGGGGAATACGCAGGCCAAGGAAGAAGCTGTACCTGCCGCGTTGCAAAGAGGAACAGTCCTAGCGATATGAAGGCGGGCATTGTCCTGTTGAAATACAGCGCCTGGCAAGCTTCGAGGGAAGGGAACAGCTTGGGGCTGTAGAACTTCACTGATGTAACGGTTGCTGTTCAGATTGCCCACAATTTTTAGCAATTGAGATCGTCCATGATATGCTATGGCACCCCAGACCATAACTCCGGGTGTTCGTCCATTGTGGCTTTCGATAATGCACTCCGGAATGTGGCGTTCACCGGCATAGCGTCTCACACGAATGAGGCCATCATGGTACCACAACTTAAAGCGGGATTCGTCAGAAAACACGACATGCTGCCAATCAGCACGCCAGTCTCTATGCTGAGCGGCCCATTGTAGCCGCAGGCGGCGATGGTTTAGCGTGAGAGGGATCCTGTATAAAGGAGTCCTTGCGCGCAGTCCACGCTGCAGCAGACGTCTACGAATTGCTGAAGCACACAATGAAACACCTGTAGCTATTGACCCTGTGCTGCCAATTGTCTAGAGGAAGTTGTACGGTCCGTCAGCGCCATGCGGACCAGGTGTCTATCATCGAGAGCTGACGTCACATTTCGGGGTCCACTCCCGGATTTCCGAGTTGTCCGACACTCGTCCGTCCGACACTGCTTCCAAAGACGCATCACTGTGCTGCTGTTACGCTGCACATGAGCGGCTACTGCACGATAAGACAATCCAGCTTCACGAAGGCCGATGATTCTCCCCCGTTCAAACTCTGTAAGTTGTTCAAATCTCGCTCTCTTTCGTCGATGAGGCTTAAGTAACGATTGAGTTAACGTTTACCACTAGCAGATAACCACCGATAACCATACACGCCTCGCTACAGCCGTCTATTTATTCGGATCCATCCGCCGTTCAGAGGGCGCTGCTCAGCATACGCATGCGCTACGGATTTGAAATTCTAATCATTTGCATATCATGCGCTAATTTGCATTTCCTGAAAATTTCAGCTTACTCGCGTAAGTCCTTCATGGTGTTGCAATTTTCACAAACATGAGTTTAGATATGTGCATTCAATATATTGTTATGTGTTTTCATACATTAACAGATTGTACATCAATATACATGAAATAAATGTATAAATCACAATTATGTATTTAAATAATGATATATAACACAACAAATGCTCATAGCAATAATATATAGTACATAAATGAAAAAATATAGCACATGATTTGAGCAATGTTTACTAGAACTAAACATGGAAGCATTGATGAAAAACAAAAATAAAGTGAAGGAAAAAGTGACATTCATTCATCAGTTTAATTAATTCAATACATAATTAATAATATTTAACTACTGAATGCAACCAGTATGAACCTTACATTTTTATTCTAAACTTAAGGCACTTAGCATGGGTGGAAACATAATTGGAAATTATGCTTCCAATTATGTTTCTATAATAGGCTATATAACAGGCTTTCCGTATTCTTTTTCTTCTCCTGTTTGTGTTCGTTATCTTATGATTATCTTATCATAAGGGCCGCTTTGTCTTGTGATATATTCAGGATTTTTAGACTCATGGGTCTGGTGTGGCTTATACACCAGTGGTGTATAAGCCACACCAGACCCATGACCCCATAGCTGAATGAAATGTATATTATCCTTGAAAAGAACAAGCTTGTAACATAATGATCAATATCAAGTCACTATTAAACTGATTATTTCAGACTGACAACTTTTTTTACAACATGAAAAATATATAAAAAGTATAATTTTAAAATAAGTAAAAAAAATAATTAAAATTATAATTATATAAAGACATAATTATAATTTTAATAGTTTACTCTCTTTAGTTTCAAACCTTTTTGAAGTAAAAATAATTCTCGAAAGTAATTTATTTAATTAATACTTTAGATCTAATGAATAAAGTTTGCAAAACGGATTATAAATATTTTAACTTAAAATGATTAATATAATTAATGACATTAAAAATTTAACATTTTGAGCATTTCTGTCATTGACATAGTTGTTTTTATTCATTTAAATATTCTCTACATATATTTAGTTAAAATACAACCTTAACTGAAGATGTAATTTCTACTTCTATCAATATATATATACATATAAAGGATATAAAATAAATATTGTTGTTGTTCATAAATTCATCAGACTTACGTTACATAGAGGCCAAATAAAATTTGGGAAAAAAAAACCCTTTTACATCTGTTTACGTCGTTGGCTAAATCCCAACCCATTTGAATTGGAATTCAATTATATAGCATCAATCGTAATGCTGAAAGCCTCCTGGAAGAAAGAAAATAAACATAAAAGTTGTACAAATAAAAATTATTGCTATTGATCTTACTCAGCCATTAATCATCATCATTTAATTTTTTCCCTCAGTGTCCCATCCTTCCACAATCTCGGACAATGAGACTCCTTCCGGCAGACATTCAGTGACCTCAGCTGCCCTTCCCCCAAACTTGGACATTGAGTGCATTGCCTGGGAACTGTCACCAAAAGTGGTGGGCGTATTACCATACCAGGGTCTGGTAAGTCACTCCCCATATACTCTGCATCGATTTGATAAAGCAATTTGAAATATAAAATAATTTTCATGTGTAGAATGCTTTTGGTTTATTTGGCTTTTCGTTATTTTGTTCCTTGCGATATTTATACAATTAATTACAATTCTTTTTTTTTTTTTTTTTTTCATGCGTGAACATGATGGGGTCCTGGTTAGGGGTCCGTGACGTTATCCGAAAATGAAATGAGGTCAAGCAAATAAAACTCCATGGCAAATTTTGGTGGAAAATGGGCTCCTTAACTCTTGAAATGATTCATGAATAACGTTAATATTCAGGAATTTCTGGAAAATTTGGCCTTTGCTTGAAGTGTTTTGTAGTATGGTTTTGAAGCACTTTTCACATTTTGACTTGGGACTTTAAATATTTGTATATCTAATGGCTATAAGTACTCGTAGGGCGTTGATCAATTCCTTCTTCTTGAAGTTTCTAATTATCACTTTTGGCATTTTTCCATGCCTATTGAACTGCATAGTGCTTCTTATTATATTTGGAATATTTCATTCTTCATTTATGCCTAGAATTTTCAAACTTTGATATATTCTTTTCGCTGTTGAATGTTATAATGTTTCTTATAGAATTTGGAATACTACATTCTTCATTTATGCCTAGAATTTTCAAACTTTGATGTATTCTCTAGTAGAAGTGATTAAAATTTTATATATTCTTTTGGGTATTGAATATGCTAACTGTAATATTGGGAATACTTCATTCTTCATTTACGACTACATTTATCTTTTGTATATTCTTTTAGAGATTCTTGAACAATTCATTTTTTCATGAAATTCTTGATCTATTCAACACTGCTATATTCATGTGGCTATTGAATTTGGCCATTTTTATAGTATTCCATCATATATCTCGTGCATTATGAAACGCTGACATATTCCTGAGTTTATTCGTCCGTTCTCGAATGTTCACACATGATAAGTTGAAATTTTCCGAGCATATTTCTTTTATTATTATTATTTTTTTTTTTTTTTACTGAGGCAGGTTTGACAATGTTTTTAGAAATTGTAAATAGTTATCAATCTTCTAAATTATATTTCTATTAATCAGTTTTTTAAATCTATAAATATCTTTTTCATTTTCTTTTATTTAATAAAATATCATTAAGCAGCAATATTTAATTTACTGCCCTGTGGTAAAAACAATTATTAAATGGTTACAAAAAGTAGTAGATCCAGATAAAAAAAGGTGGAAATTTTATTAAATTTAAAAAATCAAAATTTAGAAGAAAGTTTAAATATAAATATTTAAAAAAATTATTTGTAATATTATTTGTTTAAAATATTAATTGTTTAAAATTATTTGTTTAAGATATATTAAATTGAATACTTTGAAATTACTATTATTATTTGTTTAAATCCTCATTTGTTCTAAAATTTCTACTATTAATTACCAATAACAATTCATTCTTTCTCAAAATATTTTTCATAAAATTAAATGTGTTATAAGTAACATATCATAAGTTTATTTCCTTGTTGTGTTAGGCATAACGTTGACTATACCGCCAGGAGCAATTAAAAAGGAGCTAATGTAGAAGTTTACATTGCTGTTCTAGAGAAGATAAAGACAGACCTAGGCTTTCCTGGTATATATAAATCTTGATTATGCTTTTGTTCCTTTTTTAATATTTAATTGCACTGCAAATCATTAAAATCCATCAGCAGAAGTGAAAAAAAAAGAAAAAAGAGAAGATAGCCACCTTTTTTTTTTTTTTTTTCAAAAAAGATATATAGCATACAAATAAAGTGATTACAATATGAGGCAATTTGGAGAAAAAGGAAAATAAAGAATTAATATATTGGGTAGACATTATTTGAAATAAATACTGTTATGCTAACTAAGTATTGTGACTAAGAGCAATTCAATATTTCAATATCAAGCTGGAATTTTAGTAGTAAAAATCGGGTTTTTTTTGTTCTCATTGTTGTATTGCTTACAAGGTGGTATTATAGATAATAGCTTATATATATATATAAGCTATTATCTATAACACCTTGTAAGACAAATATCTGTAATGTATTTTCTATAATAACACTGTAGAAGATCCATAATATGCTATGCACTTTTTGATATTTGGATGCCCTATGAATCAGTTTAGGTATATCCGACTTTCTCACATAAAGTAATGCTAATATATATAGTATAGGAATGTCTTAGATATCAATAATAAAAAGCATCTAGCATGTATTTAAATATCTATGCAAATAATCACAATGTTTATGAAAGAATATTTTAAGACATTGAATAAGATAATTAAAGGATTTCATTCATAACTGAATATATTGTATTTCAAAAATTGTTTATTTTAAATGTATTATTTGTATATATATTATGCCTTTATTGAAATACCTTTTAAAACTTCGATTGTATATGTAACGGGAATTGTTATCAACAGATGGCAGCACCATCAAAATTTTTAGAAAATTTCATTTTTTACAGTTGTTAAATCTTGAATTTATATATTTATTATTTAGTATTTTTAAACGAATATTAAAATATGATTTTTAATATTAAAATTTGAGAGCAATTTCCACTTACTGTACAAAAATTATTTAAATCAAAAATATTTATTTTAATTTTATTTTCTATTTGATTTGTTGGTGATGCTTCCACAGAAATCAAACTGAACAATATTTCTAGGTTTCGGCAACTTATATCTGCATTCTTGAATTTAACATTTAAGAAACATTTACAAATATTTTATATGTGTAATAATATTTTTATTTTAATAAGTTTCTTTACGATGAATTAATTTTTAATATTTTATTTAAAGTTTTAGACTAAAAGAAAATTATTTTAACATTAAAAAATTACATTAGTGCAATATTATTAAACATCTTTTATTTTTAAATTATGTATATTTTTTCATTTTTAAGTGGTAAATGAATGCATTTCAGATAAAGAGACTATCTTAAGTCCCGTGGTGCTGTGTGGTCCGTTCGGCGTGGTGCTGAAAAAATCTGCCATCATCACTTTCCAGCACAGTGCCTTGCTCAACTCCAGAACTGGAAAATCAACATCCAGGCCAGCGAGAGCGGCACGGAAGAAAGAGAACCCGGAGTGGAAGGTAGTATATTTTCCTTAAACACTCAGCTTACATTTTAAATAAATGTTATTTTATGGCGTATTTCAAGCATATCATTTTACAATTTCACTTTCATAATAAAATTACATCAACATTTTCTTCCTTAAAAGACTTGACTGGATGTATGTTTATTACCATATTAATGTGGATTTTTTTATCGATCAGTTAAAGAAACCTGTACCGAAACATACCAAAAGAAAAAAAAAAATAGTGTAACTGAATTTGTTTGTAGGATTCTTAAATTAAAAAAAAACAACAACAATGGAGTGTTTGAATGTAATAAAGTTTAGTATGCAAATATTTCACATTATACGTAAGCGTAAATTAAAAGCAGAACCTATATTTCTAAGAAATAACTTCCATTCGAATCAAATTCTGTCTACTCAATTTTATTGTACCAATGCGTCTTGGCGTTGGGCCTGATGGCCAAATGACTTGTTCTCTGGTGCTTGGTGCCACAGATTTCGGTTTCGAGTCACGGTGGAGCCATGGAGGATTGTAGTGGTTCGAAATCCACTTTAAACGTAGATCCCTGTCTAATATGACTGTTGGGCGTAGGGCTGAAAATCCTGCCCCTTAGAAACGAAACATCTCATGTTTCGGAATCTGCCAGTATGCAGACCGCATTGGCCCACCATGGAGCTGTCTCACCAATGAAGAATGCCTTTTGTCACAATATGACCATGTCTCATCACAGTGTCGTAGTATAGTGTCTAGATCACTTAACATCTGTGTCAAATTAAAGGCTACCAATTGATTAAATTTGCAGAATTAATCGAAAAATTGCAAAAAACGCATCATAAAGCAGCCAATGTTTAACCTAAAAGCCAATGTTTGACAAAATACAAGGGCAGAATGGTCATCAGAACAGCTCTCACGGCACTTTTTTTACACTTACAATGTATTGTACTCTCGTTAATTTTTAATCTTAATGTTTTCTTGTTGGCATTCTTATTTTGATGGATCTACATTAAAACTTGATTAACAGACCATACGTCAATAAAATATATAATCCAAATCTTATGAAATATTTATGTATTTTTTTATCAACTTCTTAATCTATGCACCCTTTTCGCCCAGGAACTAATAAGGCATGTCTCTTTTGCAGAGCGTGGTGACCCTGGGCAAGGAGACCATCAACACCCCCTCTACTGCCAGCTGGACGGGCGGCAGTGTCACGTGGTCACTGACCACCTGTGCCGTTACGCCCTGGTGGGCGAGACGGAGGAGAGCGGGGGCTGGGCTGTCAAGTCCTTGGCCTGGCAGCTTTCGCCCCTTCCCTGTATTCCGCAGTCGATTATAATATCAGAGTGTACTGTGTAGAAGACACGAAAGCTGCGCTTCAGGTAATAATTGGTTTTATTATAATACACTGGATTTCCAAAAACTTATGAAAAATAAGAAATATGGGGAATGAATAAGTTATATTCATTAGAATTTAATAAAATTTGGCAAAACATTAATCAAATAGTCGTTCACAAATTATGTGCTGAAATAAATAACAGTAAAAGGCTTAGTTTTGTTTTCAGAATAAAATAGAGGTATACCAAAAACATGAAGCCGATCACACATTGAACTATCTGATCAGCTTCAGTATGGTGTGTGATCACCTCTAGAAACAGCCATGTTCCGTGTTAAAATATTGGTATTCATTATCTAAGTTGTCGGCAAAGCCAATGGCTGTTTTAGTTCGAAAACCCTGAATGATTGTAGAAAGTGGGTTAAGTGCACCATACGCCTTCGCAAAATTTACCAAATATGCTCATTCTGGTTGAAGTCAGAAGAATACGGTGACCAACGTGTAATGCGCATAATAGTCTCCTCACGAAGATAATTCTCATCCAGCCGAACTTTTGGGGGTCTAATATTATCATCTTGTAGGCTGAAGGAGTTACCAACTGCACTTACGTAAAGACGAGCAATTTTATAAAGAATATATATCTGTGTAACTAAGCAGTAGCAGTGCTTCTTGAGACTATATACAGTTTAGTGTGGACATCCAAAGAGACCAAATATGCTCATTTGTGTTAAAGTCTGAAGAATATGGTGACTAAAGTGCAATACGTACGATAGTCTCCTCAAGAAGGTAATTCTCATCCAACTGAACTTCATGCGGTCTAATATTATCTTCTTGTAGGCTATCATCTGCACCTAGACGAACAATTTTATTAAGACTATATCTCGCACTAGCAGTAGCAGTGTTCCTTGAGATGATATATAGATCCGTGTGAACATCCAAAGAGATACCTACCCATACACATACACTGGACACCTAAATATGTTTCTTTCATGGATATGGCTTGGGAAATAGCAAAGTTACCAACTCAACTATACAAACAATCTTCTTGAAACATTTAGTGAACAAGGACAGACGAGGACCAAAAATATATTGTATAGTAAAATATTAACATGTACCTATCAGTCAAAAAGTTTATATTTTAACTTTATATTTACTTTTATAATTATAACTATGCTTAATTTAACATCTACTTGAACCATAAGTGCTAATGTACTGTGTTTCAATGCCAACAGGGTGTAATGCAAGTGGAACAAAGACTAGGTGGCAAGCTGCTAGACCGTCCTAAATCAATGCCTTTCCAAGACGGAGGGCCAATCTCTGCCTCTGCCTGGAGGACGTGGCTCTAGGCTGGAGGTGCAAGCCTGGAGCCAACTACCAGGTGAGCCCCATCTCCTTACATAATTTGTACAGTGAATTAAAGAAAGTATTAAAAAACGGTGGTCATAATCTCACTTTTCTTACTTATTGAGTAATCATTCTTTTCTTCAGGAAATCCCTTTCCAGCATGTGTGGAATGGTCGCCAAAATAATCTGCACTGTTCGTTCACCTTGGAAAATGTGGACCGATCGCAGAAGGTTCGCTGCCACATCCTCGTGTACCAGAGAGGCATTCAGGCACACAGGCAAATGCTGAAGGTCAATCCTCAAGACATCAGGGAGGTAAGGCCCCTTTTTTTCCGTATGAAATTCAATAAATATTCATTTTTCTTAACTTGGGCATTTGATTAATGTTTTTGACTTCTAACTGAAATTACGTAGCTTGGACGTCATCGAATAGATATAGACTTCATTCACAATTAATCTAATGGCTAGAAAATCCTTCCATAAGGTTTGAAAGGGTGGTTGGAGTAAGTGAACTGTTGCATACAAATGTCTCAGTAACATTGACCCACTGGAGCCTATACTTAGGCGAGCATGCATCTCAAAGTATAAAAGCCACATCAAGTCAAGGCTGTATTAGTATACATTTGATGGTTAAATGCGAATTAGTGTAAAAATTTTTTTGTATCCTGCATTAATGAAAATTTTCATTATCATGGTAAGATTGTCGTAAAAAGTTAAAGAATTGTAACTTTTATACATGAGAAAATTTAAGAGAAATTAATTATTTGAGTGATATTGTATATTATATACTATTGTCTTTTAAAACCTATGTGATGAAATGAATGTGGAATAAATCGTCCAAGAATAAAAATTGTAAACACATTCAAGTTCAAATAAAATGTAGTAACTTTTAATTAAACTATTTAGTTTTTTATATTGTGAAACTGTAACACCTGTTCGTATCAATAGAATTTATTACATCTCTTGGTACACTTGAGCGTATATTATTACTATGTTAATCGCATACAACAGCGATCAATTATATTGTTGTTGGTTTTTTTCCACTTCAAAGATGCAGCACCTTCCGGGTTTTATTATTATTTATTATCATTTTCTTTACATTGGAGTAGTTACCACAGACTCCACATGAGTACAGTACTCTTATCAAAACATTTTATCATTTATTTTCTGAATATCTCACGATGGTGACTCAAAGTTTGTGTAATAAGAAAATTTGGTAAAAAATATTCAATGAAACTTCAATTTGGTTTTCATCTCAATGAAAAATTTATTACTTTAAAAAGCAATCTATTTAAATATTATTCGTTTATACACGTAATGTGTAGAAATGTTATAACGATTACTATTGTCTTTCAGAAAGTAACGTTCCAAGTCCTACTCTTACCTGGAGCAGTCAACCTCTGAGTTCTACGGTAACAGCCAACGATAACGGTAGTCCGTTGGTCGCGCTAGATCAGCCTATCGCAGGATTCAGGTGAGATCTCCCTTCAATCAATCATTCCCATTTAAGGCAGAAATGTGATTATTTTCACCCTTATAATCAAGTCTAATTTAAAAAAATAGATGCAATAAAAAAAATTTTTATATCATTAGATGGATCGCTGTCGAAAGGTTCAACAGATAAAATATGTAAAAAAAAATTATGCATTGCAATATAATTGATTACTATCTTAATAGCATTTAATGATACTAAATAATATATATGGGGACTATTTCACTCTTTTCTTATATATGGGGGCATTTTTACATGGTACATCATGAGTAACATTGAATATGTTACAGAATCAACATTGGTATAAAAAACATTGGTATAAAAAAAACAGTAATTTTACAAAATCATTTGTGTCTTAATATTACGAATTCATCAAATTAGATAATTTTTTTCTCTTTTATTAATTTTACTTCCTTAAAAATGATATATGTAACATTTTATCTAATAACAGCTCATAATATGTTAGTAACTCAGAAATTCAGTCGAATATCAATTTGGTTCATTTTTCCTATTTATGATCATAAGAAATATAATATAGCAACATGAATCAGGTTTAAAAAAATTTATGTAAATCTTTTTCATTATGGAAAATAATATATAAATAAAACAAAGTTTCTTTTCTAAAAATACAAATGAGTCTGAATTAATAATATTAAAAAGATTTATCTTTAAAAAAAATAATTTTAAAGAGCAATGATTTTTCGTAGTTTAACAATTTCCATCGCCCAACAGGTTGACCCAACAGGCAAGGAAACAACTGAGGACATTTTTGGACCCTCCCAATCTCAACGGAAATGACTGGAGGAGGCTGGCTCAAGAACTTCAAGTTGACAGGTACAAACAGCATTGGCCATCAGGCAGATTTTTTTTTTTTTTTAAATCGCCATACACATTAAAATATCTGCATCAGGGATTCTTAACAGAAATCAACGATTCTATTTTCATGACTTGGGATTAATCCATGTACTAACTAAATACTAATGCAAATACTTTTCTTTCTGTATAGTATGGTCTAAAATATGATCTCAGCTTCGGTAGTGGCAAACATAAAAGAATAAAAACATTGGCAATGCCCAGAAATTAAAGGGAGTCAGTGAGAATTAAAAAAGTATAAGTATTCAGAATTTAACTTAGGTAGATTAGAGCAGAATATTCCTAGATCTTTTTAAATTAGAGTGAGATTCATATTGTTCATCTTTTAAATGGGCAGATGTTTTTGGTTGTCAGTATTATTGAAGAATATTTCTGAAACCTTCTTCCAGTATTTTTTGAGAGGTAGCAGGGAGATGGATCTTTGAATATCAACGTTTCTCGAACGAATGAACGAGTTGGCACTAATTATTTGTCTAATGGTCATGTTTTGTTATGTTTCGAGATTTTAGTATTATGATTAGCGGCATAGGCCCATTCCGGACCAAGCATAGGTGAGGAGAAGCAAAGAGGTGAAAATCAGAAGTTTATTATTGACAGAATGGTAAATGGGTTTTTTATATGCATGTCAGTCGAATTAAAATTAATGCTGCGGTTTGGGCATTGGACATTATCTATAGGAAGTAAATTGTACTATATATTCACCCGTAATAAAAGTATGTGCTTTTTTCCATTTGTTAAACATTAGCAAATTCATAGTTATGACGACTTTACGCTACCATTTTATCATACTCTGACATTTAATCCGTTGATACCATTTTTACCGTCGGATCATACATTACCATTTGATTGATTAAACAATCCAGTGAAGAGATCAAACGTAAATGTGTTATTTTTTTCACTTCAGGTACATCAACTACTTCGCCACAAAACCCAGTCCTACCGAACACATCCTGGACCTGTGGGAAGCCAGGCATCGAGATTCCAGTGCAATTACAGACCTTCTCAACATTCTTCGCATGATGGGCCGCGAAGACGCTGCTATGGTGTTGGAAAAAGAGGCGGGCTCCTGGCTGTGACTTCTTTGACACTCCTCCCCCAAACAAAACTATTTTGAGGTGCCATGCTTGCACATGTTGTTCAGTCTTCTGGCTTATGCTGAATCATTGCACAAATTATATTCAGTAAAGTGATTGAAGATCGCTATCCTCTATTGAGTGTAACGAACTCACTATTTTCGAACACATGGTGGATCATCTTCAATACAATGATTGAAGTAATTCATTCAAAAATGGATGTCGTAACAAGACTATGATTATGTTACCAAATCGTGACTTTAATGTTTTTTTGTGAAAGATTAACATTTTTTTTTTTTTTATGTTTGTGAAACATTCTGGTAATGGAAGTTAAAAGGAAGACTTTTTGATACCTGTCGTTTATTTGTGTGCGTTTTGACTTAGTTTATATAAATTAGTAATTTCGTTTTTGTGTTATAATACCACTGTAAATTTGTCTTCACTGTGGATAAGATTGTTTAGGGTAAATATATAATGTTTTACTTTACAGTAATTGTATACTGCAACTTATAAAAACTGAATTGCACTTCTGTTAGAATGTATGTTAACTTTAAGCTAAGTTAAGGTTTTATTTGTTATTATATTTAATTTTCGTTATTTCAACAAGAAATAGGAATAAATGCTCATGTAATTACATGAAAAGCAGAAACTAATGCCTTAGTAGCTATTTAGTGTTGTCTGGATGTATTTTGTAAAAGTTTGGTGCCAATTTTCATACGTGCCAAACAACTTCTGCTGTTACAAGCTTCACAATACACACTTAACATCTTTAGTTCAACATGAACTAATGAAAAAAGAAATTGACATGTAACACAAGGCATAATTTAGATATGAAACAGAACATAGACAACTTCTATTTTCTTTAGAGAAAATACGAGTTTGAAAGAAGATAGACAAAGAAGATTCGAATAAAACTTAAAAGTGCTATTCTTTATTTAGGTACTAAATAAAAGATTCTAGTTTATAATTTTCATCTGGAAGAATCTATTGTATAAAGAAGTAAATCAATACTGGTTTCATTTTTTATTTTATGCTTTAAACAATGTGCTTTCTACAACGATGTTTTTTTTTTTTTTTTTTTTTTTTTTGCTAAAACTCATTTTTAAATTTAAATTACCAGTTGAAAAATTTCTTTTTTTAAAGTTTACTATTAAATCGATGCAATTTTTAAAGGTAATGTTACAGTTTTGCTTCTCATAAGTAGAAATATATTATTATTGACATTTTTATTAATCTTTATCTTCAGATTTTTTCTGTATATATGTGATGTGTAAAGTGATATTTACTTCTCTTACATTGCTTTGTATTTTAATGTTTATCCACTCTTTTGGAATTCATTATTTTTAGGTGTTGTTGCTGAAATATTCTTTTGAATTTCACTGCTCTTGTAAATGCAGCATATATTAATTGTTGCCATTAAATAATATGTTCTAATAATGCACGAATGTTTAATCTCTATTTGAATTTGTCACTTTTTATGAAACCAGAACCAGTATGATATAAATTGATTGTGGTTTTTTTTTATGTAGAATCATAAATTTTATCTGTAAATATGTTCTGACAGTCAAGTTTGTAATTTTATAAGTGTTTGAAGTATTAATTTGCGCGAATTGTTGCTATTATTTTTATAAATTACATAAAAGATTAATTTTTGTCATCATAATAATCTTTACTGTTTCTCGAAAATTCTATATACTAAGATTGTTTTTTTTTTTTTAAATTTATTATTTGAATAACTGAATAAGTAAAATTTTTAACGCTATTTTCAAATGCTGATAGTTGAAAGAATTTTTTTAAGGGCAATTAACCTTCCGTCAATAATATGGTTTTAAATACTACAACTGATTTAACAAAAATACAATAAATTATCTGAAAATCACAATATATTTTACGTTACACCTCGTTTTTTTTATATATCTTATATCACATGTGCCGTAAATTAAATATTTTCTTTAATAAAAAGATTTTTAGAATTTTAATGCAATTTTGCTTACAGAAATTAGAAATAAGATTCATTGTATTCAAATTACCGTAATTTCCTGCCTTTTAATCCATGGATTATACGTTAGAATACCTAAAAGTTTTGGGTGCGAATTATAGGCCGTTGCGTTTTCAGGATTTTTATATAAACATTTGTTTTTTCTGGAAAGTTCATAAGAAGTTCATTTCTATAAAACCGCCCCCTTATTATGCTTTACACTGGGAAAAAAAATGGACAAAACTTTTTATGAGTGAGAAAAATCTAGCCAATCTTCTATACATGAAGATATAATAAAATTGTGGATATTGAAAATAAATCGGACTTAAAAAGAAATCGACACAATATGGTGAACATCTTATGGTTGCTAATGGTTGTCTTATGGTATGATTGCTATGGTTGTCTTATGGTATACTAATGGTTGATGAAAAACTGTAATGGAGTTATAAATAGAATTTAAAAAACTATATATAGAAAATCAAATTAATAATTAACCGTAACCCTAATCTCAAATTTTTATTTCTTTAGCAAATATGAAGATTATAAATCTTCGGGAAAAGGCCGTGTATTGTGTTTTCACCATAATTTTCAAATACCAAACTTCTTTCCGGGTTACTTTGTCGTAAATTTATAACATAACTTCATTTTAAAAGAGGAAAAATGTTTCGCCATTTGTATCATGGATATAAAAACAGAAGTTTTCTTATATGGTGTGTGAAAACATAAGCGCCAATTGCCAACGGATTATACGCGGTTACGGATTATATATCATTTATTTTTCCGATCAAAAATTATGCCCTGTGGTTTATACGGCATTACGGATTATAAGGCAGGGAATTATGTAAGGCAGTAATAATAAAAATTAAAATTTTACTATAATTGACAAAAGTCGCTTTAGCATAAAATGTCTTCTGAAAATATCTGGGCTTACCTAACAGAAAAGAATACAAATATTACGAAAGAAAAAGAATGGATAGTAAGAAGAAAAGTAATTGGTTTTATTTTCTTTGAAGCCAATTATATCATGGGTATAAAAACAGAACTTGTTTTTATATGATATGCCAAAGAGCAAGAGCAATTGCCCGAATTATACGCGAGCATATAATATCTTTTTTCAGGCCAAAAAACTATGCCTTTGGCTTATACGGCGTTGTGGATTAAAGACAGGAATTATGTAAGGCAGTAATACTAAAATACTACTTCGTCAATCATAGCAATATGCAAATTTTGCTATGACTGACGAAAGGTTAACATAAGAGAGAATGATTGAGCATAAGTTAACATAAAATATTAAAATATATATATCTCTCTGAAAATATCTGGACTTACCTAACAGAACATTTAATTAATATATCTCTCTGAAAATATCTGGACTTACCTAACAGAAAATAATACAAATATTACAAAAAAAAAAAACTGAGTAGGAAGAAGAAAATCAATTGGTTTTATTTTCTCTGAAGTTTTGCAAAACCATATAAGTAACGGAAGGTTAAAGCTTTACGTATTGCAGAGGATTCATTCAATAAATTAATAAGAAACTCATAATCAAGGACAATCATTGCGTAGATTTTGATAACATTTCTTATCATAGTTCTAAAATGACTCCGCCTTTCTGGTTCTGTGAAATTTTGTATTGCATCATTTAAATTAAGTTGAACTAAAATGACTCATGAACTGATCAAACTACAGATTAATTCATCGATTATTGATTAATTCATCGATACAGAATAATCCAAAAAGTTTGCTGTAGTTTACTTTTGATACAAAGGATTGAAAAAAAAAATTGTAACTCTTTTGTAAATTAAGACAGGAAAAAAATATAGCTTCTATCTTAGAAAATCTTGTACTTCCAGCTATATGCATTTTTTAGATATGAGATTTTTTCTACAGAGTACGAATAAAAAGTTTTCTATACATATTTCATCGGATTAGAAAATAGAATTTTTAGCAAATGATGCTCATAGGCGGTAAAAAAAAAAAAAAAAAAAAAAAAAAGTTCAAGTTCTTCCATCAAAAAACAATTTTTCTCATCAAAATTCAGTCCAAATAATAATAAACTAAAAGAAATTTAACTGTACTTTTCTAAAAGAAAATAATTAATAAAAAAAAAACATTGATAATTGTCAAAAAAATGTTCAAACTACTTACGATTAAAAATTCACATTGAGATGTGAGATAGTTGCAAGAACCTTTTGCCCATCTTTAAAATTATTTTATTAATTTTTTTAACGATATCGTTCAGATATGTACTGGCAACATTTCATTTGTACTTCTTTTTAAAATGAAAGTACATTCCCCCTCCCCCGTATTGCTAATGTCCCCCCATTGTAATGATTTTGGATGATAAAGTAAATAATTAAATTAAATAATAATTATTTTTGCTTTTTTAAAATTTGTTTAATGTTCTTTATTACACTCGTCGCAAAGTGACATTTCAATTGTATTAAAATATTTTTATTAAATTGAGGGCAAAAACAAAAGTTAATGCCATTTGTTATGTTTTTTAAAATTTTATTGCTTTTACTGAAATAACTGAAGTCATTTTTACTTAAATTATGTAATTCCTTTATTTTTATACAAATTGATTAAATAATTTTAAGGGTTATAATAGTGAGTTTTTAAATCATATAGTTGTATAAATAAATTATGAATCGAAATTTTTAAAGCATGTTAGGCTCCTTCACACAGCACTGCCTCTACACTCAATGTGATGTTAAAACGACCTGCATATAATGTCGTTTGAAATTTTAATTGCCGAGTTCATTAATCAATATGAACTGTCTTAAATGCAACCTGCTGAACCTTTCACGCTACTGAATTGCTGAATCACTTCTGCTACATTGCTGAATCTCATTTTGAAAGCTCGCAAATGCTCCTTCAAGTACCGCTTATGAGCTTCCTTAACCTCAAGAATGTGATACAAAAATGGAGTGGTGGGAAAAAATTCAATTTCAATCTTTATTATCTATTGTCTAATCAAAAGAACTAAGAATAAGTTTTAAATAAAGTTCAAATGAAATTAAACGAGTTGGCATTAAAATTAAAGTTGGATTATTTAAAAATTATCTATGATGTAGTTCATGCAGATTTTTAAACCATTCTTCATAATTTTTTCACGTTATTATCAACAATGTGTATTTAATTTTTATAAAAAATTTAATACTTTTTGTTTTGTAGTTTATTTTAAATATATCTACGAAGCCTTACATCTTATTTGCATTTTGCCATGTAACTAGTTTAATTTTCAATGAACGATCTTAATATTGAAGCTCTAATAAACCCATCAATTCCGGACGAAATTTTTTAGTATAAATAACTGTAAAATTGAACAGCATTTTTTTTAATTAAAATTTTTTTATCAATATCTTTAGTGAAAAAACTATGTGGAATAAATTTTTCTTTTGATTTACATTGGAATATTTCGCTTTCTGCTAACTTAAATGTTTTCTTAATACAAACCAGTTCCCTCTTCGCTTTTTTACCATTATTTCATTTTTTTTTAGAAGTTTTTAAAGATAAATCAGAAAAATTATTCTTTTCTTATTAAAATATTTTTTTTTAATTATATCATTATTAAAAATATTATTATTATTTTTCATTAAATATTATTATATAACAAATATTACTATATTTCATTAAATATTACTGTATAATAAATATATTATATTGTTTTATAAAAATATTAAAAAAAAAAAAAAAGATGTTATCTTCTTAAGTCAAAGAAATATTAAAGAATCAATCAAATTAGCAAGCGTTTGAGCTCCTCTTTTAAAATTTCTTATTCACGTCTAGAATTATATTTTTTCAATCTATTTTTATAGATTTTTATTATTAATAACATTTAAAATAGTTTTATTTAAAGTATAGTGGTAAAGGAAAGGAAAAATCTCATTGCCAAAGAATGTTTTTTATATACATTATAATAAAAAAGATTTCATAATTTAAAAAAAAAATTCTTACCACCACCACTCCAATAATGTGATGATAGAAGAAAAAAAAACATTAATTATTATAAAATTAAAAATGAAATAGCGCTGATTCGTCGTGTGCTGCTATTAATTAATTAATTCTAAAGGATACTAAATCTTGTCCAAGTTGTTAGCTTTGAGTCAAAAGTGCAACCTATAAAACAGAGTTATTATAGAAGATAGCATGTTTTGCATTATATATTTCATACTATCATAGAAACAGTTTTTCTTATATGATATATATATAAATAAATATAGAAAAGCATTGATACATTTTGTACATAATATATTAGAATTATAAGAAAATTTTCAGAAAAAAAAAAGAAAGTAAAAAATGAATAAATCCTTTATTATTGATGAACTTTATTACTTTTTAATGATTTTCTTTTGAGTACTAAAATATGCATTCTTTTAAGATTTCAGTAATTTTATTCATTGGTTAAAATTGTTGGGAAAAAAAAAAAAATATGTAAATATCAAAAAAATAATTCTTAAAGATTTGTAAAAATCGTAAATCCTAATTACATAATTTTTTCACGTTTGGTATTATTTTATAATGCATTTCATAGTTATTATATTTCTGATTATTTTTAAGTTGAAATCCTTTATTTACACAAATACTCTAATAAATATTAACTCACATTTATACAGTTATAGGTTTTTTTAGTAAAATTTAAATTTAATTTTATGACAGTAATTGTTTGAAAAATGCTTTATTTGTTTACATTATTAGTTTAATTTTCAAAAATTATTACTTCCAGTTTAAGATAAAACATTTTAAAAAACATTTTGTTTTCATTAATTTTATTTTTAGTTAGTATCCATTTTAATTGATTTATGAAAATAAAAAAATTCGATGCATTTTTTATTAATTGCTCTAATTATTTAAATATTTGAATTTTAAAATCAATAAAACTTGTTAAAAATGACATTTTTAATTTAAATGTATTAAAACATAAATTTTTTAATTTAAAAATATTTAATTTATTTCATTTATATTCAAAACTTTTTGTAAAAATTTAAATAAAAACATAAAAAATTGTACAATTATTAAAAAAAAATTTTAACAAAAATAACTGATATAATTGAAAATTATTAATGTTTTTTTAAATTAAGGATTATTGCTTTTTATCAATGCTTTCATGTATAATCATGTTTCATAAATATAAATAATTTTGATTTAATTCTTTATTTAAAAGTGAGCATTATGTTTTTAAGATAAAAGAAGCATTAAATACCTGAAAATTGAATATAATCTTTTTTATTATGTAAAATTGTGTTTTATAAATATATTTGTTAATAAATACTTTAAAACTTGATTAATTTGCAGGTTCTTTGATTTTGATATTCTTCTATATCTATTCTTCTACTTTATTAAATAATTTTTAGAATTTTGTTAACTATTTAAACTCAAAATCTTTATTAAAAAATTAGCAGTCTCAAAACTGTCTGCTTGTGTATGATTTTTCTTTATCCTTCTGTTAACATTAATTTATAAATAAATACTTGTTTCTAGTAACGTTTTTTCATGTTTTTAAATATGCACTAACTGTTATAGAAGTGTAAACAATAACTATATGAAATCATCTGTGAGATCTGTACTTTGCTGTTGCTTTCTAAATGCTTGATTTTTTCCTTTGGTGATGTTATACACAAAATAAAACACTCTTCGTCATCAGCCAGTGCCTTAGATGTTCATGCAACAAATATATAGTATTTTTGTCAATGTTTGAATAATGGAATATACTTTTCGTGCTTTCACTTTATGTAAGTTCTCATTTCAAATGTTTGAATGAAAATGACAATGAGATACTATTGATTATTGACATTTAACAATGAGATATACCATTCATGTATTCAATATATGTATTTTCACATTTCAATTGTTAGGATGAAAATGGCAATGAGATATCATTGAGTATTGACGTTTAACAATGAGATATACCATTCATGTATTCAATATATGTATTTTCACATTTCAATTGTTAGGATGAAAATAACAATGATGTGTAGCATACATTACCGATTTCAATTACAAGCATTTTACACATGCAATAAATAATTTGCCAGTACCGAACCCATATAGCACCCAGTTAAATATGACATATAGGATGGAATTAATATACTTATGGCCGTATCAGACGACAATTTTCATCGCTCTTTTACTTCAACAATCATGTGAAGCAAGCAAAATCATTTTGTGACGTCAACTGAAACTTGAATTTTCATTGGTTCTCATCTTTACTGCGCCAAAACGGCAAATGACAATGAGATATCATTGAGTATTGACATTTAATAATGAGATATACCATTCATGTATTCAATATATGTATGTTCACATTTCAATTGTTAGGATGTAAATGACAATGATGTATAACATAAATTACCGATTTCAATTTCAAGCGTTTTACACATGCAATAAATAATTTATCAGTCTCGACCCTATATAACATTTCAGTTAAATATGACTTATAGGATATGGCTTATAGCCTTATCAGACGGCAAATTTTGTCACTCTTTTCCTTCAGCAAACACGTGAATCATTCTGTGACGTCAATTGAAACTTGGAATTTTCATTGTTTCCCCTATTTATTGCACCAAAATGAGTAGCAGAAGTGAGTGATGTAAAGTAAAAGTTACTGTAATATGTCCGTTTGATACGGCCTGTAAAATTATACAAAACAGGCTGAAATAGGTATGTAAAATTTTAATAATCTAACATAAAACGATTTAGAATTTTTATAAGGCAAAAAGTTGAATGTGTCCAGAGTATATAAAATTTAAGTATTTATGAATTCGTCAATCATTACTAATACTTTTATTATTTGGATTTTTGAAATTCTTTAAGAAATATATTTGCGTAAACGGATAAATAATGTCTATTATAAATATATATATCTATAGCAACATTTGTTATGCGTTTTTAAAAAATGTTATCCTCATAAACAGTAAGACATCTTTATAGGAATTGATTTGGCTATTTAGAAATCATCCATTTTTGTTTTATGGTTGGTACTACGTTCAAAATTTAGGAATAACAGCATTCAATCACATTCAAGATATTTGAATTAAATATAGTAGTGGTGACTAACTAAACTATTTATAAATATCATTCAGTTTAAATTTCTAACATTGGTTGCAGTTTTTCCATTTAAGGTAAAAGATTATCAATGAAATTCAATTGAAATCAAAGACTCAAATGAGGAGTTAATTACATAAAAGCAGTGGAGATATAAGCATTTTAAAATTTAAAATAACTGTATATTTTCTCTACAATATATTGTTGATACAAAAAAGTGAAAGAAAATATTAAAACTATTTTCAATTAAAACGAATTACCTTAGTTTGTTAAAAGAAACAACAAAAGCCAGAGTGGAAAATGAAACCTTCTGTATATAACATATAATGAGCAAAATATATTAAAAACCATCCATATTATTTTAACGTCATTAATCTCTGAATATTTCGAATAGAGTTATTTCTTCATAATATATATATTATTTTAAGTTAACAAATGTTCTTATATATAATATGTATAGCAAAAAAAGACATTTAGCAGAGTAATATTTAAATTTTCTTAAGAATTTAAATAACAAATTATAATATCTAAAATAAATTATTATAATTCAAAATTATTATGTTTTTCAATAATAATAAAAAACTTATTCATTCTGATATAAATACAAATGACAGAATTTTAAAATTAAATACATTTTTTTCTCCTGTTTTTTTATATAGTCATGTGGAAAAAAATTCTGAAATAAATCGATTGCTCACACTATATATATATAAAAAAAAACCGAATTCAATTGATTGATTATCAGTTCAGATAAATGCAAATTCATTTCATCTAAAAAATTGATCACTTGGAAAAAACTGGTGGTAAAAGCTGATGACTTTACACTGAAAGTGTACACTTTTTTTCTTATTAGCTACAAGTAATTACAGATATTGTGCCAAACTCGAGCATCTTTATTGCTGCAAAATATGTATACCTTTTCTGTGTAAACCATTTAAAATATACTGTTACTGCATGTGAACCAAGAATTAAATGTTTTGTACGTTGTTGTACAGTGCTGTTGTTAGAATATAAAATTATAGCAAATACTCCTGTTTGTTCATTTTTATTTTTTTTACACATTTTTAAAGAACATACATTGGCATTTAATCTAATAGCTTAGATATTCTTTACAGAAGTATTATTAATTTTTAATTCCGCATTCGTATGCAAAAAGTATGAGATAACCACCAAACTATAATATTCTTAAATTTTCACAAATTTTAATATAATTTAAATGACACCAACTAACATATATTTAATTCGATTATCTTGCATAAAATATATTTCTATTCCATTTTCTTACAAAATTAATAGGTTTTATGTAAAGTTTATGGCGATAGTTTTCATCTTCATTATTTTTATTTATCAACAATTTGGATTTGCTGGCCCAAATCCTGGCCATTCAAGCAGCATTGAAAAAATTATACTCATTTGATAAAGGATATATTTTTGGAAATGATTTTATTGAACTTGCTTGTTCTTTTATTGTCATGTGTGAACATGATGTTGTCCTGGTTAGAGATCCATGGCGTCTCCAAAAATGTGAAGCTATAAAATAAAAAATAAGTAAGAGTATAAGTTATTATTTAAAACAGATTAATCACTTCGCGCAACGTGAGAAATTTTCTTTTAAAAATTTTTTTTAATTGAAATAGATGCTGATTTTCACAAATCTACGATTAACCAATATCAAGTCGCGTGCTCTGTATTTCTTTTTAATTTCTTGGCATTTTAATTAAACAGATAGTTTCAATTTCCTAAAATTGTGATGGATCAGTTTATGTGTATGAAAGTTAATTAAACCATCATCTGAATTTGTAGCATTTGAACAATTGCTTCTTCATAAAATTATAGAGTTATTAAATTCTGTTAGATTCTTAGGACTATTAAATTTGGTAGCGCTTCTTGTGGTCTTTAAACAATTGCTTCTTCATGAAGTTCTAGAGTTATTAAATTGTGTTATATTTCTGGGGCTATTGAATTTGGTAGTGTGCTTCTTGTAGTATTTGAACAATTGCTTCTTCATGAAGTTTTAGAATTATCAAACAGTGATATATTCCTGTGGCTATTGAATTTAGTAGTGAAACTTGTAGTATTTGAACAATTGCTTCTTTATGAAGTTCTAGAGTTATTAAAATGTGTTATATTCCTGTGGCTATTGAATTTCATAGTGTCTCCTGTAGTATTTAAACAATTGCTTCTTCATGAAGCTCTAGTGTTATTAAATTATGTTATACTGCTGTGGCTATTGAATTTGGGAGTATTTCTTGTAGTATTTAAACAATTGCAACTTGATGAAGTTCTAGAGTTATTAACTTTTTATATTCTTTTGGTTATTGAATCTGGTAGAGATTCTTGTAGTATTTGAACAATTGCTTCCTCATGAAGTTTAGAGTTATTAATTCTAAGAAATAGAATTAATTTACATTCTCAAAAATCAATGCAGCATGGGAAGAACTTCAGTTTATTCCAAATGTTTCAATATGGTATATTAGACATAAAAATATTAAAAAAAAAAAAAAAAAATTGAAAGACATTTTTAAGCATAAATAAATCTCGCAAAATCTTTGCAGACTGATATTAAAATTTTTTGCTTCACATTAATTTAAAATATTTTTTACACAAATCTTATCATATTTAATATAATCTTTATTATTTAATATTTATTTATATAATTGTACCTTCATGATTAGGTCAGGCAAGCACACTTCATTAGATATTCAGAAAATAATTATTGACTTACGTTTAGGAAAAGTTATAGTACGTAATGATTGTAGAAATAGCTTAAGTGGTTTAACTTTTCCTATCATAAATAATTAAAAAACAATGTTTTAAACAAAATCGTAGAATAAACAAAGATCCGAAATGAATGTAAAATCAAATGAAATTATTTAATTTGAATAAAGCCCACCAAGCAAAATAAATAAAAATATGATAAATAAATAAATAAAGTAAAATTAACGGATACAAATCTAACAACAGAATTGCACGTATATTATGAAATAGGTGTAAGCCCATAAATGCTTAGAAGAATAATTCGATTAGTTTCATATTATGGACGGATGACAAGGTAGAAATTTTAACCTTATAGAATTTCAGTTGATACACGCACGCACAATTTTTTTTTTAATCTTAGAACAATGTTAGATTTGCTAATGAAAGCAAATTTAATGTAATAGGACTAATTTAACAAATAAAAACTTGAAAAATATCGGAAGAGGAATTTTAAAAATAGAATGTACTCCCAGTCGTCCATCATTTTGTAAGGGAATTGTAATGTGGACACGCATATCAGCTGCTGTACTTGATGAATTCGAATTTATTGATGAAGTCATGGATCAGCATAAATATGTTGATATTTTAAATAATTTAAAATCACTGGCTGAAAATATCGTTCAGCAGAATGAATTCAAGGTCTGTCAGAAGAAAGGACATATTAGGACTTATTGGATTTGATTGCTCTTTATGAAAATTGAGAGTAAGATTCATTCTTTCATTATATATTGTTGCTTTTAACAAATTCATTCTAAATGTAAAAAAATGGCAATATAAGAAAAATATATTCTTTATCCCTTCACACGTCCAGATTTATCACCAATTGATAATTTATAATATGGCCTGGCTCTGTGAGGCGAAAAACGTAAGAGTTAAGTTGAATTAGCGTCTCGCTTTCAGCAATTATGGAATGAAATGTCTCAGACCACCATACGAAAATTGTACGCCTCCATGCAGGCAATGCTAGAGATGGTTTACCGATGTTCAAAACCACATATTTCTTTTTTGTAATAAATCATACTTTTTGCTTTCATTTTGTAATCACTTACAAACGTATCTATAAAATTTTCATTGATTCTAACACTTCCTTCTTGGTGCTGTAATTTTTAAGGAAATGAGTACTATGATTCGGGCCGGAGAGATAAATCAGTCTTCTGAGCACGATGAATGAAGAATCTCGCTAGCGCTCTATGGCTCATAAAATAAATAAACTAAAACGAATATAAGATCTTTGCTCATTCTGTTTGATTTTTATTTTATGCAACTGATTTCCTCAAAATCTGCACTCCATTTTTCCCCGAGATTTTTGTTATTTTTATTTTATAATATTATTAAATAAATAGGTCTTAAAAGAAAAGGCATTTAATTATCTCTTATTTTTTTTATTAACTCAAAGGGCATGCCACCACTGCTATGTTTTAACATCTAATAATGAAGGAGCTGGAGGCCGCTACTTGGCCAAGGATCTCCGTATTAAAAGGAAGGAATGTAAAAGGAAAAAGGAATGTAAACGTATGTTTCACTGTTGAAAAATAACATAAAGAGTATTAAATTTGTAATGAAAGTGAGAAGATTAATTAAATACTTTAAAGCACAATAATCAACTTTCTTAAGTTTCAGAAATTTGAAAAAAAATAATTCAAAAAATAAATAAAAAATTTTGTACAATACTTATTGATAGATTAATTCTTTAAAAATGGTAATTTATTTAAGGCAAATGATTTTAATTTGCTCATTTTAAAAACTGAGACATCTTGAACAAAAAAAAATGTTTTCTTTAAAGCATATCAATCCATAATAAAAAATTAAGCAAAATAAAGATTACGGACATGCCCATTATTTTGAATTATTTCTCAAATTCCATTTGTTAAATTATTTTCTTTTGCATCATTATTTTTCGGAATCAAAAACTTTCGAAATGAACTGAACTGAAATGAGAAAGGTTTCGTAATATTTATGAAACATTTGATTGTGGTTTGTTTACAAGATGTGCTTAGAAATATATAATTCTCAAAGTGACAAATCAAGTTAAATTTTTTTAATTATAAAATTTACTGAAATATCTTATATTGAAAATGCAACATTCTGTTCAACAGAGAAATGGCGTATATGTTATTGTAAATAATATACCTAAAGAATTTCATTCGTCACATCTGAGAAACTTTTTTTCATCGTTCATAGAAACTGGTGGTTTCGTTTGTTTTCATTTTCGTCATAGACCAGAAATTCAAAAACCGTCCCATCTTATTGATAAAAGTGACAGTGAAAAATCGAGACAAGTGTCAAACTGTTGTGTTATTAAAGTTGTACCAGACCGCGTAGATGAATTTATCAAAACTTATAATGGAGAACATTGGCTGGATAACAAAGGAGAAACTTTATCAACGTGTTGTTTTTTAAAAAGAATTAATCTTTCTAAAGAGGATGATTCTTATCATTCAGGTTAGTATTTAAATTGCTTAGTGCTTAAGTTTTAGGTTTGATTTTAATTTTTGTATGACCTGTACGAGAATTATTAATAATATGTATTTTATTAAACTTTTTTATTATATATTCTTAGTTTTTAAATCGTAATTAAGCTATCATAAATATTCTACAAGCATAATTTAATATCTAACTTAACATTCAATTGCAAACTATTCAGTATAGTGATTACTATAGAAAAATATAGTATTTCTTTCTGATCTTTATTTTCAGTTTGATCCGCATCTTTGCATGCATCTCTTCAATTATAAATATACATATTTCGGAAACCAATTTATAACTCTTTCTAGAGATGCACTGCTATTTTGTTGACACTGCGTGAAGATCATTGAAAAATGCTCTGATTCTTTAAATTATGTTTAATTTAGATAATATCATGATTCATTATCTGTAGTATTTTCTTATTTATGATATAATTCTGTCACTCTTGTTATAATGCATTTTCTTTACATATATTTTTTTCATTTATAGCAAATTATTTTTTGTATCAACAATTAATGTGCATTTTTCTTAATAGAGACTAAAAGTAATATCTTGATTGATTTTTATAAAATATTATGTGTATCACTAATAATGTTTGTTTAGTTTTTTTTTCCTATTTCATGTAATCTTTAACTTATTCATCACATATTTTCTTTTTAATTTGTTACTCTTTTTTTGCACCCTATTTTGAAACATGATTTCTTATTTTTAAAAATATTGATTATTCAGTACTTTCTTATTGAAGTGGCCTCTACAATTTATTACCAATTTTTATAATTTATTATTGCTTAATCGTTAATTTATTATTAATTTACTTAATTTTATTATTATTATCAATTTTTATTGCCAGTTGACTCCTGTAATGAAATTTAAATATACTATTTCTTAGATAACATAATGATAAGTTGTTGAGTTATAATAAAACTTTATTATAAGTTAATACAATATTGTTATTAATCATATTATTTTTTTGATTACTAATTATGCATTAGTCAAATTAACATAATAATTAATTCTCTCCAAAGTTGAAACAATTAATTATAAACACTTTTTCCTTTCATTGAAATGAAATTTTTTAATACCTATAAAGATATTAAGCTAACCAACTTTCGATTATTTAAAGATTTTAAAAATAAGTAATTATAATTTTCTAGTGAATTAAGTATTTTTTTATTTACATTTATTATTATTTTCTTTCTTGTGTTTTTATTTTGTTAATAATAGCATTATATTAAAGTCAATATTTTATTGTGTTCGACTCTAAGAGGTATTATTTACATGAACTTGTTGAAATCGCTGTAATTATGGAATGAGCCTATCAAATCTTAATATATCCACCACATGGGATAACACCAAGTTAAATTTGTAGTGAATTAAGTATTTTTATTAACAATTTATTTATGTATTTAAATAAATTCCAAATGTTAAAAAGTTATATTGCAGATAAACATTCAGCTTCAGATCAAATTTACTATGTTTGCATAAAATAATGAATCTTAATATTAAAAATATTATTTTGTCTTATGAATGCGAAGAAATCTGATGCTAAGTATAAGAAAGTAATAATAAGTTCCATCATGTAAAGTTCTTCACAAATCAGATTTTTCAATTTTTGCTTCAATTCAATTTTTGAATTCTTTTTGCTTTTTTCAATTTTTCTTTCTTTTTTTTTTTTTTTTTTTTTTTTTGAATTAAATTATGATCTGAAATTATGGTTTTTCTGAATTCTTCAGTAAATAGTAATAATGTTTATTATCATGCAATTTCACAAGAATTGGTTTTTCATGAATAGCATGATTGGATGAGTAATTTAAATTTTGCAAAATATTCTGTGATATTTAGATACATGGTTAAATGTTAAATCTGAGTGCAAAGATTTGATTTTCATAAATACCAACAAAAATATTGCTAACAAATTATTATTAAAGACAAAATTGTATTAAGGAATATTCCAAAATTGAAATAATTGATTATAAACACTTTTTCCCCCTTCATTTAAATGAAAGTTAGAGTGCTTAATACCTATAAATATATTAAACTACCCAACTTTCAATTATTTTAAAGATTTTTTAAAAAATTCTACTAAACTGATACTGTTAAAATTTTAAATATATTTTCCAATTAATATTTAAATTATGATACAATTCATATCAAAATTTATTTGTAAATGTAACTGCAATTTCATGTGTTTATATTAAGTAGTAGAATTTAAAAATGAATATATAATAAATGATATTGGCATTTAAAAATTGTTTTATGCATTATTTTTATTTTACTTATAACTGTAATTCATATCTGAATTAATGAATTTTTCTTACCCATATAGGGTCAACATCTTTTAAAAAAGGGACAATTTCCACAAATTTGCCTCTTGACCGAGAAGAATTTTCAAATCAAGATGTTGAATCTCTTATTGAAATGCATCCACCTTCTTTTATGCCAAATGGAAATATTGGGACCAAGACAAATCATTTTCTTAATGAAATACGAGCTTGCAGATTACCTCCATCCCTAATTTCTAAATTAGGTTTACAATTTCCTAGAAATCGATCAAGACGAATTTATGGTAGTGTTGGTTTTGATTATAGACCAAAGAGAGAACAACTGAGATCCAAAAATAAAATTTTTGCTATACCAGACTTTGAACCAACATTTCACAAAAAGCCTTGGTGTTCACGCTTGCCTGTAGAAGATTTAGAACAAGACAATAAAGAAGACAAAGAGGTAAAGTTATAAAAATCCATTTTATTATTAACCATATATTTCCAAATTTAAGCTCAAAATGCATTTTTTGTTCAAAAAAATTTAACAATGTTTGAAATCTCTGTTGCCAAAATGAAAAAAAAAAAAAAAAAAAAAAAAATTCTTGTGAAGTTCAAACATGTCACCATGAGGACAAAAATGTTATCAAGCAGGTAAAACGAGTGCAATATTTTTCAATCAAGTCGTTGTAAAGTAAAATGGCAACAATGTTAGCTATAAAAGTAATTGTATCCGAAACTAGCACATTGTTTCCATTCAGTTGTTGTTTTGTATACAATCTATGCTAGTCTTATTTTCTATGAACAGAAAACTTGTTGTATTAATTTAAGAATGCCAACTGAATGGTTTCATTGTAACCCCTTTCAGCTGTCCAAATCCATAGTTATTTATATGCGCTAATTATTTATAATATTATTTCATATATACTTTTTGGTATTTTTCTGTTAACCAAACATGAATTTTGCCAACATCTAATTTTTCGTTTTGGTGATGACACAACAAATTAGCAATATAAATATATTAGCAATTTCAAAACTAAAACAATTAATTTTTATAAAACGAATAAGTCATTTAAAATTATTTATTTTTTCATAAAATTAAGAAGTGCCAGAGATTTATCGCTTGCTGCCGGCTAACGGAATTTTTGCTAGATTAGCAGATCAGTATAAAAGTCTGTCCCTCTAATTTAAAAGTTTTTAATTGTTTTGCCTTATACACAGTAATTTAATCAAGCTACAAATTATGATCATTTAATTCAGAGTGATTATATTCTAAAATTTTATATTACACATTTTAGAAATCCACAAATCTTTTTTAAAATGTGTATTTCTCCATTTCTGATTTAAATATTTTTAAGTTTTTATAATATCTGTAAGCAATAGTAAAATACAACATATTAAATAGATTAAGTAAAGTGAAATTTGTTGAAAAGACTGGGAGCCTTAATTTATATCATGCATTTTCTGAAAATTTCAGTAGTACCCACAATTAAATCTAACAATATTACATATTTATTTTATTCTGCATGAAAATGTGAAACTTGATAATATTTATCATAATTTAAAGTTTGATCTACTTTTGCTTCTTCTGATAATTAAAGCCATAATGCTATTTTTTATGCTATAAGTTTTACTAAAATATTAATGCAAAAGATTATAAAACACTTAACAATTCAGCAACCTATTTTAATAATTAAAAGTTAGTGGTATATTTTAAAATTATTTAATGTGCAATCAATTTCAAGATTTTCTTTATAAATTGCAGATTAATTTTTTTTTTTTTTTTTTGTCAAACTATTGTTTATAGATAAGATTAACTGTTATTTAACAAACATTTTTTTTGTAATTTTGCTCCAATGCTTATTATGTATTAATGTAAATTTGAATATAAATATTAATCTTGCATCTCTATTTACATAAAATATTCATTTCCTTGTATTTTAATTTGAAATAAAGATTAAAATATTCTAAATAATGCTACAGAATTAGTTTTTATGATGTTGTAAATCCTTTATTAAGGAAATTGTTCTTGAGGATTGCTTATGTAAGTTAAATATTACCTATTGAAGATTTATATTATTTACAATATGCATTAAATTAATTTTTGCAGGAAAAGACAAATATTTTTATTCAAAAATTTATTATGATTTTATGAATGTCTTTATTTTGTCAAAGCATTAATCTTTTATTGAAATATTCAATGTATTTATAAATGCATTTTTTTTTTTTTTTTTTTTTTTTTAATACAGGAATCAGAGTCTGAGGAAGAAGAATGGGACCGCCATGAATCTTTACACGATGATGTTACTGGGCAAGAAAGAAATAAAGAAAGACTCTTTGAAGAAAAAATAGAATTAAAGTGGGAAAAAGGAGGCTCTGGTTTGGTTTTTTATACTGATGCTCAATATTGGGATGCAAAAGAAGGCGATTTTGATGCTAAAACTTCCGATGATTGGGATATAGACACTCGTATCTATGAACAACCAGGTAAGAAAAATGTTGACATTACGACTATATAAAATAGACAACATATTTAAACTTATTATTGATTATATTTTCTAAAAAATGAATGCTTTATAAATATGATATTGGTAAGCATAGTAGTCTCAAATAAGTTTTAAGTAAAAATAATTTTAATCAATTAAAGTTATATTTTTGGATTAGTTGAATACATATATTTTATCTATCTTAAGAAGAGTACTGGAACAAATGTTATGAACAGAAAATTCATTGCTAGTATAATAGCTACTATATATATTTGCCTTTAACTGTGTTTTTTTTAATATATTTCAAACTCCCCAGAAAGGTATTTTATTACATCTTTTAATTTTATTACTATTATTTTTACATAAAATGTTTTTTGCAGGTGTAGATAATGATAAAGATATGAAAGACCTAATTAGGATGAAATTAGAAGAAAAGAATAGAACCGGTACTGAAACAGAGAGGGACAGATTATATGATTTTGCAGCTTTTGAAAAATATAGTAAAGTAAGATATTTATTTTCTTGTGCATCATAATTTAACTCATATTCACATATGTTTTAACTAAAATGCCGTAAACATTTTTACAGGGTATAGGAAGGAAACTTCTTGAAGCTCATGGATGGAAGCAAGGTCAAGGAGTAGGCAGAAATGCTGCTGGAATAGCAGAACCACTTCCTAATGAAGGCCAACGTCCCTTTGATAAAAAAGGTTTTGGGTATGTATAAATTTAGTGTAAGGTTTTTATGAAAAATTTGTTATTATTATAGAAATATTTAATTATAATTGTTTTACCATTGCAGGTATCGAGGAGAAAAATTAAACAGACGTCCTGCTCGAGAAAAAAGAAAACGTAAATATAGAGATTCCGAAACTCTTGAGGATGATTTTTTTATCTCTACAATTTATGATGACCCCAAAGTATCTGATCCACCAGAATCTGTATTTGCTTCATCATCTTTCGCAAGATTGAAATATCGACAGGAATTTTTAAAAGAATGTTCATAATGTATATAAACAAACAAACACATTCAAAGTGCAGAATATTTATATTTTATATACATTTTAGGGACATAATTACAAACAGATATTCTGCCTATGACACAAACACCACAATTGACACAAATATTTTTATTATTGGGATTAAAATATAAACACTGCTCAAATGTTGTTATTGTAATATTAATACTGATTACAGACAGAATAAAACTAAAATTTCTAATTTTTTTTTCTTTTGAAGGATGAATTTAGTTTTGGTACAAAAGCTGAGTTGTTACATATATTTAGTTTTTTTGTTTATTCTGGGAAAGTTAAATATATAATTTAAAAACCATTTACATCTCTTAACAAGGTTAATTTATACATGAAATATTTAATACCAGATTCAACATAACTGTACACTAGACACATATAACAACTTATTTTATACAACCAGGAACACACTGACTAGTGAAATTACTCTTTTTTGCTTTAATTTCTTTATCAAAAGGGATTTGCTGTTTAACAAATACAGATAATAAAATGGAAACATGAACTATGCATAATAGGTACTTGACAATGTCTGAATGACAATATAAAAAGATTTCATTGATACGTGCAAAGTGCCATAAGGTATATTGCATATTTCAACAAATTTACTTAATTTCTGTTTAAAATTACATTAGCTTATTTATTAATGTTATGCATTCACATCTAATGCTTAAATACATGAAGAACATAAAAAGATTTTTCAAGAAATTTTTTTGCAGGAATTAAGCTGAGCAGTCTGTCTGAATGAAATTGTATCTAGACAAAAATATTCTACTGTATATTTCTTTGTATAAAAATGCAGCAAGTGTGTGTGTTACACAAAAGCTGATGATTTATGAATGATGTGTCTATATTATTAAATAAATAAATACATTTTTGGTCTTAAAGAGGAAATGTTAACACATCTTTGTTACAAGCACATATTTACAAATTTTATACATTGGTATTTACAATTATGAAACACAGTTTACTACTGCATTAGGAATATTTTTGACTAGGTGACAATGGTGGCAAATCTATATGCAAATAAAATCATATTTGGATAATGTGAGTTGCTGTGGTCTAATGGTATTTAATTTTTACATACATCTAGGGAAGAAAAATTACATATACAGTTAATGAAAAGTGAAAAACAGTGAATATAACAATGTATATAAGGTTCTGCAATGTGGTGAGATAACTTTTATACAGATATATTCAAAGGAATGGTTATTGCCTTGAACTTTCTGAAGCCCTATTAACATCAACAGCTTTATCTATGGCAGAGCGCAATTCTTGACTCTGTCCTGAAAGTGGAAATGATGTTGTTCTCTTGGCCGAACGTCGCTGCCTTATTGTAGAACCAGTCTGTCCAGGTAATCCAAAACAACCTCGAAATAAAATCATTCGAGCATTGCCTTGTGCTGGCCTTGAAACACCAGGTGCTTTTAAGTCAGAAAGATGAGCAGCATATCCATCTGATAATATCTTGAAAATCAAAGCAAAAAAAAAAAAATTTAATTAAAGGTTATTAAAAAAATTTAGTTTATTTTTAGTAAATAAAATACATTTAAACATAACTGAAATGCAGAGTGCAAAACTATATTGAAAATTACCTACATTTAAATAAGATATAATCTGTATTTAGCTTTAATAAATTTATCCTCTGAAATTTTATTTATTATTCATATAAAACTTTTATGGTGAAAATTGTAATTAATAGAAATAAATATTTCTATATGTAGTTAAAAAATTAAGAGTATATCCTTTCTACTTAAAAAAAAATGTTTGGATAAAAGTTTTTCGGCAAAAAACATTGTCATACCGTTTTTATTTAATTTGAGTGTAATGCACTGTATTTATTTCCTTTTAAAGAAAACTTAAAAAAAAAAAAATAATAACTACTCATTTTATTTATTAAAAATTAGTACTATGCAACTGAAAAAAATATATTTACCTTAGCTGTTAAATGCTGTTTTTTAGAAGCTTTTCCTACTACATATATTTGATCTGGTCGAAGACCAATTGTTGAATATACAGAAATGTCCTTACTTGATCCATAACCACAGTGAAATACAACTTCAGCCTGCCTGTAAAATCGAAGTATTTTAAACAGACAATTAGTTTAAGATTAAACAGTCTGCTACAACCTTAAACTTTTTTCTTTTTGCATTTAATGATATATAAACTATGTATAAAATCTTTCAAAGTCATTATATACAATTTTTTTAAAGTTTTTTTTTTTTAAATCAGAGAGGCACAAAAAAAGAACTTACATCGTTTTGTAATCGCCGAAGATACTCTGCTTTATGCCTTAAAGGATCTGTAGAAATACCTTCTGCAAAGTACACTAAACCTAATGGAAAGTTATGCTGCGAAAGCCAGGACATCACTCGGCGTTGTTGCATGTCTGGACGACCAGTAATGTAAATTATCAAGTAACCAAGATCTTGCCAATGCCTATTTGTTAAAAATATATTAAGGATATAATGAGAAATAAGGCACTTTATATCTTACTTCAGAATTAACAAAATATTTAACCTATTAAATTTGTATAAATAAATAATTTCAATATATCTTCAAATTTGTAAATTTTTTTGCAAAATAATAATAAATAATAGTTTACCTAACAACATCAACAGCACCAGCTCTAACTTTGGGATCTTTGCCAGTAACAGACACACTAGCAGTAAAGGAGCCATCAATACTAAATACGACACATTCAGTTTTAGGAGGAATGACAGTAAGGAAAAAATCTAAAGATGTGTGATCTCCGCTGAAAATCAAGGCATGGAAATATTTACAAACAAATAATAAAAATAAAAACATTTTCAAATTATTGAATAATTTCAGATAATAACAAATATATATTATAATAATATATCCCATGTGAATATATTTTATGCATATATTAATAATATAATGCATATAATATATTTTTTATATTAATATATAATGCATATATTAATTATTATATTGCACTAATTAATAAAAACTTCATAGTTCTAATCAAGTTACAAGACAGATATTTATCTATTTTATCAACAGCATTCTAATCATGCACATTACGTTACTAAATAATACTAAATTGCATAAATAAATTTATAAAAATGTATTTTACAACAAAGATATGTACTTTACTTTATAAACTATATATCAACTGACATAAATATTGAGATCTTTTCATCTAAGATTTTAACCTGTTATATAACTTCCTATCTTTCTTTTACAATGGGAGTATTAAGTATACTACTTTATTTTATATAACAAAAATGTCTTCAGTATAAATTATTGAAATTTATGTTGTTGTTTTTTAATTGAATTGGCATATTAGAAATAGTTTAAATATTAAGCTAACGATATTTTAAATGATTTAATTTACCAAACAACAAGCTTGATAGGAAACATGCCATAACCAAGAGCTTTTTCCTTTGGAATGACATATGATAATCTTCCATTTTTATCAGTTACTTCCGTTGCTAAATAAGTCCATTCTCCTCGCCTTTGGTCCTTCATAACATGAATGTCTACCTACAAATTATATTCACATTAACAAATATTAACCAAAAATTAGTTAAAGGAATGATTCACAAAATAGAGAATGCTTTCCTGAAGGAGGACACGGAAAACAGGAGGGAATACTATGTAATATGTGCAGATAAAAATTAAATCACTTATGAAAATAAATAAAAATATGGATAAACTTTTTAACAAACACAATTTCAATTATTATAAAATTAAAATATTAGTTACATAAATTAATTTATTAATAATTACTCCCTGATTTATAAAATATTCCCAATTTTAATTTTAAGAATATCAATTTTCTACTAAGTATTTTTTTTTTTTATTAGATTATTATCAGGTTACAATTTGAAACAAAATATTTATTTATACCAACAGAGAACTTTCTGGTTGTACATCAGATGAACAAAAAAATCTTAAAAACAGGCTGGATTTTATTGATGAATGATGAATAGAAATCTTTGGAAATAAGTAAAATATATATAATTTGTCATGGCTCTACTTCAATATGATTAATTGATTGTAACTAACAATTTTTCAATACTTTAATTTTGAATTGTAAAACACTGCTTTTATATCTTCTTATATATTTTAAACTGCAGAAAACATCAAATCTATTGTGATATTTAATGATGAAAAAGTGTAATGGAACAAAAGAATTTTCTTTTGCAAGGTGGAAAGAAGGGTGTGTGTGAAAAAGTTTGAAAACCACTATTTGATGAGAGAAAAAAAATTTATCAACAATATTATTTCAAAAATTCATGTAATAATTTATTTTCAATGACATAATTATAATGAAAACAACATATAATAAACAAATTGCTTATATCAAATATGCCATTTCTTTGATACTTTTTTAAAATGAAAATGGACTGAAACATCTGATATGATTAACTCTTTTTACAAAAGTAACTTAAATATTTGTATAAAAAATTAAATTTATTAAACAAGTGAAACAAAAATAATAACTAAACTAGATCAAAAAGTAATAAATAACTTAATAAATTTTGATCAATAATTATAAAAATTTTACATAGAGCAAGAGGAAAAATTATTTAATGTATATAAATGAGATTTTAGCCATTTTTTTCCTAACCAATTGATTTTTTTTTTATTTTAGGAATCAAGTTTTAGTTAATGATTCTAAAAGCATGTCCTCTGATAAATTAAAATATTATGTATAATATAAATTATTTTATTAATTATTAAATATATTATATTATTAACAAAATATATAATTAAATTTTACATTTTTATTATTAGCAAAACTAAGAAAACATACCTTTTCACCTGTAAGGGCTACCATATCAAGAGGACCATACATGAAGCGTGCTGAAATTACTTGTGGTAATCCATCCTTTACAATAATATCATTAGCCCGATGGTTTGCAGTGACATTCTATAAAGATGGTTTAATATTTAAATTGTATTTTTATGGCTAATTATTACAGAGCTATATTTTTATTTTTAAATAGTCAGTATAATAAATAATAAAATAAACACACATATACACATATTGATAAACTTTAAAATCAAAGTACAAGTATAAAAAAATTTTATACATAAAACCATATATTTTAATAGCAGATTTAGGTTTGAATCATCAACACATGAATGAAATTACCAAATTTGTTGAAAATAATTAAAAAATAAAATTATTAATCACCTTCAGTTTCACTGATGTTCTTTTTTTCAGCCACTTTTCTCTAGGTTGAGTAGGGATAAATGTAGCAACTTCTTTTTCAGTATCACCAGGAATTCCCAAACTGTCTGAACGCATTAACTACAGAAAGTAAAAAATAATTAACTGTAAGACTCGCACACAAAAAAAAAGTAAATTTTTATGATTAAAAAACTATTTAAATTATAGACATAAAAAAGTATTTAGAATACTAAAAATAATATTTATACATTAGAATATTTTATGATTAATTTATTCTTCGTTTTCGTAGATTTATTATTCTATGTCATCAAATTTAATTTCAATTTTAAAAATAAGTATACATTTTCTAAAACACAATAAATTCTAATTAGATTTTATATAAAATTTATTCTAAAATATTTTTTTCATTACAAGACACTTATTAATTGATGCAGTGAAATTTTTGAAATATTTGTAGAATGAATTTCCTCAAATGTAATACAAAAATATTGAAAAAATACTTTGTAAGGATTTTTAAATTATAAATAAAAACCAATCATGTGTGAGCCTAATATCGTAATTCCATTGACAGACTGGCATGTATAAAAATATTTGTAATTAAATAAACTCACTAAATCTGCAGATGAACACCATTAGAATTTCTGTGAATTTCTTAAATTGGGTATACATAATAATAAAGTGTGGTTGTGTATAAGTTCGCTTAACAATTATTATACATCATCCAACTATTAGTGGTATGGATTTTTTTTCTGTTGACTTTTTTTTTTTTTATTCTGTAAAATTTCTCTATTTTTATCATATCTACCACCAGAGTCAAAACGTTCGTTATATACACACACACCAAACACGAATTGTAAAAAAATCAGTTGCTAGTGAATTCTGCAGCGCACATCATCAATAGACTTGCGCTCAGCTCAAATTCCTGAATGTGCCAATTGCAATGAAGCACACAATGCCACAAACAATTGTACTAAACGCAAAGCCGAAGAAAATTTTCTGAAATTCAAAACCCTCAACTAGTTTGTTTTTATTGAAGCCTGGAGATTATATCATACTACAAAGGAGGACTTTTCATTTAAATTAAAAGTTGGCACTACTTTTATCTTATATTATAAAGTCGATAACTATGAACTAACCAACCAACAGCAAGCAATGAAAACTCAACAATTTATCAAGAGATATGTCAAGCAGAAGCCTCTTTTTCAAGAATCCATTTTGCATTTTCTGTTCCAAAGTACGAAACATGAAGACCAAAAGAAACAAGCTGCAGAGTGCCTTCAGGTACAAAGTACTATTATTAACTTGTTCTTGGACTTTTCGGCCCACTGGGAAGCAGATTCAAAGATGAGTTCAATACTTCATTTTTTTATGAAATGTCTTGTAACCTCATGAGAAACGAGGAACTTCAATATTTCTAAGTAGCTTCTAGTTTGTATTAAGTGTTAATAAAAAGTTTCTAATCTTATGAATTTCATAGTGCTGTGATCTAATCAATTCAATCGCTTCATCAATTCATCTCATTTTAATTTTTTATTCTGCTTTTTTTTCTTTTGCTTTTTGGTTGCCAGAAGTACCACGCAGTATTTCCTTTCATCAAAATCATGTTCAAAAGCTCAACATGGGGATTACATCACATGATAGACTATCAAGGATTCATGAATTTTGAGCTCAACATGAGATTATCACACATGATAGACTATCATGGATTCATGAATTTTGAGGTCCTTAATTTTTGATTATAATTTATTGTTCACCATCATTAGTGTCTTTTATTTGCATAGCATTCGGATAGAATTAAGATAAAGTAGCTTATGTGAGCATACATCTCAAAAAGAAGCACTTATTCAAATCAAGTCAAATCATTAAATAAATGAAATTAAAAGAGAAAAAATATCTGAAATTTAGAATTTAAATATTCTAAGTAAGACCAAAAACAGCAAAATAGTAATTTTGTACATTTTTGATAAAATATATGGAGGAGTGACATTGATAAAATTTGTTGGATAAAAATGATATAAATGAACTGCTGACCAAATTAAAATAGCTAAAACATTTGGACAATATTTGTTGGAAGTAGGCCGGTGTAATAATTATTGTAATTATTGAACACAATTGAAATTTTATTATACAATATCATTTATTTTTAGAATTTGAAAAAGCAATATCATTTACACCACAAGAAATTATTTTAATCTTTTCATGATAATGTATGTAAAACACAGTGTTAAAAAAAAGTATACCAAGAAAATTTAATTAATAATTAGAATTATATATCTAGTTGTAATGAAGAAAGTGATATAAAACAATTTACAATTAAAATAAGTATAAGCTTATTTTTTTATTTATGATTATTTCTTAGTTTTTCTGAAATATTAGCTAATTTTTGCAAATTTAGCTAATTAATATTTTTAATTAATTCTTAGCTAACTTATTTTTGAAAAAAAAAAAATACTACTATTAATATTTTGAGATACTATAACATAATTTTCAAGATGCTCAGTGATGGTAAAAGTAGGGACTTTTATTGTATTTATTAATGCAAATTTTGAATAAAATTTATATTATAATTATATATATACACACATAAGTTTGAATATTTTTCATTTAAAATGATTTCAATAATTAACTACGATCATATATGAACATAAAAAAAATCCATTTATTATTTTATTCACACATTATACTATTATTTCGGAAAGTATTATTTGTGTCTTACCTGTCTCAAAATAAAAGCAATAACATCATTTGATTCCCAATAACTAGCATGAAATAAGTGTGGAAGGGCATTAGTAGGAAAATTTGATAGACCCTCTGGACAATAAAGAGCATAATCTATTCGTTTTACACCCCACCATTTTTGAGTTACTATAAAAAAAAAAAAATCACTTTGTGAAATATCATTTGAGTGTATAAATATATCATTGATGAAAACTAAGAAATGTGAAAAAATGAAGCAGTTCATGCATTTAGCATTATCTATGAAGAGAAATTAATACATCTAATGAAAAAATTAATCATCAAGCTAATATTTACTATAAATTATACATACATGATGTAACTGTATGTATGGGCACCATGTCTACCATTCCAGACATTGTACTAGCAATACTAGTTTCACTTGTTCTACGCACACCATGATTTTCCATGAAAAGATGTGGATTAGTCTGGATATACTCCACTAATGTAAAATATTAAAAATAGATAAATATAATAAAAATATTAAATGTAAGTCATTATTAAGATTTTGAAAGATGATTTTATTATAAATTAGATTTGCAGAAACTGCAACATAATCATAAAATTAAGTGATGCTTGCAAGAGAAATACTAATATATCACTATGATGTTGGTCATTATTCAATTTCTATATTAAAGTATCCCCTTTTACTTCCAACAATATAGCAAC
>BPLR01018386.1:0-16263 GCA_021605095.1 Caerostris extrusa | reverse complement strand
AAAAAAAGAATATCTTTGCCTTAATCGTTGTTTAAGTTATTAAAAAAAAGAAATTTTTTTGCTAGTGTATGTGGCAAGACTATAAGCTAAAATGAATAAAATTGGAATCATTATTTTTCCGATTTTCGATAAAAATAGAGAATAATAAACATTTTATGCATAAAAAAAATTAGCATCAACTATCAAACTAACAGGTAAGTAATGGCCAAATGTAATGATATGGAGTACTTGCGTTTCATCCCAGTAGGAGTGGAAGAATTTTTATAAGTGATTGTCTAACTAATTTAGTTGAAAAAATGTTCTAACAGTAGACTTAACATTAAATGCTTAGAATTGTTTAAATATAAAATGTTTTTAAAAATTACTATATTATATTTTGTAGGAAAAGTTCTTTCTGTCTTTTGTGATGTTGCTTTAAACTTTAAAACTTCAGTTCAAAACCTAATCAAATAACTCGTACCTAGAAAAAACACTTGAAATCGTCTCTTCAAACCATTCATTAAACACTAAATATATCGCAATAATCCATTCAATAATATATCTCAAAATCAAGAATAACCTTAACCGTATATATAAGTATATAGGATAGTATGCCTTCCGTGACTTATGCATGTTGGAGAAGGAAACACATACACATGTAATCAATTCAAGAGCAAATTTCATGATTTTTAAAAAATAAATAATATATATTTAAGAATAATTTACAAATTTAAAATGCATAAAAACGTTATATTAATAGTATTATGTTAGTAAAAGTGACTTCTAAAAAAGCATTAATCAGATATCTAAATTCCAAAAAAAAAAAAAAAATACATAATATTAATAAAGTATACATTACAAATAACTTTTCTTCTTGTTTCATTCATTTTAACCCAATTTGTGATTCAATGATGAGTAAAAATAAATGTCAAAGAAATTTTATACGTTATTAAAAATGATTTTTATCAATGATAAAGAGAGATTTTTTTAATTAACAACAGTTAATCAAAGACATTTTTCTGCGACATTTTCTATTAACATGTCACAATTTTAAATGAAAATTTTCATGCGAATGAAACATGCAGTTCTTTCAACTTTCTCTATTAAAATATCTTTGATTTTCTATTAGCGACTTGCCTACCAAAATTATAAATTTTTTAATCGTAACTGATAACCATTGTCCTATCTTAAATCTCATTTCATGTAAAATAGTAAATGAATGCAATTATTTGTACACAATAAAAATTCTCACCAAACTAAAGCAATATTATTATTCAAAACTTGTTTTGAAAATGGATGTTTATAGTGGTTCAAAATCCAATTTAGGCCGTCGGCCTCATATGACCGTAGAACGTCACTGAGCCCAATTAATCTGCATCATTTCCATTTTTATTAGTTAATACCTGATTTTAAAACTTTTAATTCTTGACTCATTGTTTCAAATGACAATTTATATATTGTGTAATCAGAACCACAATTTATTAATAAGAGTATTAACTACTCAATAAAGTTAGACCTCCATCAAGAATAAGACATAATTTACGTTATAGGCGTTATTATGAATTACCTTTACTTGTACTTCTTTTGCTCTCGCAAACTAAGTCAATAACATTTTGATGGCGCTATAAATCATTCACCCTTGCTGTCATCCCTTCAGGGCCGTCATCCTACAAAATCCTTCTTCAATTTTTTTCCCTGCATTTTCTAAAACGTGGCCGTAGAAAACAGTTTGAGATGTCCATCTCAGTAACAAAGCATGTTTTTTAAAAATTTAGAACTAGTAGAACGTCGCTTTAAAACTGGATTTCTATTTTATTACAGTTATCAAGCTCGGATGCTTGGAAAAAATATTGAGATTTGAGTGAGGTAGGACCAAATCAAGTCGCTGGTTGCGTGCGAGTGCAAGTCAACGGTTTTCCATCAAAATATTAAATGGATACCATCACGATTAAATACTAGATTCCTTTTTTATATGTATTTCCCAATTGTGCATGTGGTAAGTTTCCCATTAGTGTGTAAATTATATTACCCATTAATGTTCAACTCTAACTAAGTTCATTCTATCTTTAATAAATGATAGTGATTTTATAAATAACAACTTGACATTTTCTGCAAATTTTCTTTTTAACATAGCACAATATTAAATTTGACATTTTTCATGTGTAGTTCTTTCAATTTGCTCTATTAAAACATCTTTGATTTTCTATTAGCGACTTGTCTACAAATTATCAATTTTTTAATCATGACTGATAATCATTCTCATATCTTAAATCTAATTTTCATTTTAAAATAGTAAATGAACGGAATTATTTCTGCCCAACGAAATAGTTCTATAAATGAGAACTTTTGAAGTGCTTTGTAATGCAAAAATGAACAGAAATTCCAAATTTCTCAGAAAAAACAACGCATTTCTATTTTAATTTTTGTTCAATAGAGAAATTTATAGAGTTTGTAGAGTTAATAAAATTTTTAAAAAATTTCAATTGTATATCGCATTTCTGCGTTCTACCCCTTTTTTGTAAGTGTATTAAATGAAAAAAAAAAATCTAATCCTATATCAGAGCAAAATAAAACTGTGTTGTATCTACTAATTGTAAATGCTGCCTCTATCTAATTGCTTATCATAAACTAAGATTTCTTATCTGTAAGTTATATTGTATAAAATTGCAAATCTACGTTTATTATATGTGTTGATTGCTTTATTTAATCTTAATTTAATTATATTTTCTTAGAAACTTGATGCTTCACCATGATATTGATATTTTTTATGGAAATCACACAGTATGTCGTAAAGGATTTTTTAAAGGAAACTGATCCCCACTTGTGAAAACAAAGTCTTTCTCAAACACCCTATGATCACCCTCAAACACCCCTATATCTATTTTATTATAGTTATCAAGTTAGATTCTTGAAAAAAAAAAAAAAATTAAGATTTGACGAAGGTAGGACCAAATCAAGTCGCAGATTGTGTATGACCATCGAATCACCAGTTTTCTATCAAAGAGTTAAATGTAAAACATCAAGAGATTAAATGATTCTTTTTGTATACTTCATATTAATGTATGAGGTAAGTTTCAAATTAGTGTGTCAGATTATGTCACCCATTACTGTACAACTATAACTAAGTTCAATCTGAGACGCCTATTAATTATTATTAATCAAGAGACGCCTATTAAATGCTCAAAATACACCAATTAATGGTTGTTAACTTCTCAAGATTTTTAAATGTTAATTTAAAATTTATAATCATGCTACTTACGTATTAACGATACCTTGGCGACAGAATTGGCGGTTTTTTAAGTGTCGCCAATCTAACAGCTTAATATAAAACTGAATAATAAAAACCGCCAAATTTGTAGTTGCGGTTGGCGCGTGTGCTCTTTATTGCCGCAACTGTCGCCAAGGTATCGTTAATACGTAAGTGCCATAATCATTTTCAACTTTAAATGATTTTTACGAGAAATAATTTAATGCAATTTATTTTGGCAAGTTGAACACACTCCTTTCAGTATGCTGCAGTCGTTGTCTTTTAAAGTATGAAATGATTTTCGCATGTGAGCATGTTTCGCTAAGTTAAATAGATTCAGCCTTTTCCCTTCCCTTCAAGTCGATGTTAAATAAACAAAGAACGTATTCAGCTGTTTTTACTAAACTGGAATGCCTGGTCAGCTAGTTCTTGTAGAAATTCCTTCCTCCATCCCCAGATGTGCGTTACCTACCTAATCATCAAAAATGTCCGGCCGTGGCTCGGAACCCGCTGATGTGAATATGCAAACGGACGGTAACGCCTCCGGTGAGGATGGAAACTACGAATCTCCTGTTTCGCCCTCACAACCAACACCAGTCTCGCTGAGACCCCAATCATTAATCTGCTGAGGAAGCATCCCAGCGAAACCATCATCGATGGGACCTTTGTCGCCATAACTACGAAGCATTAAAACGCTTCATGACGCTGAAAGAATAGTATTGACCATCTGGGGCTCCAGATCACCCGCTGCAAAAAGGGCAACGAACTCACCATCGCGACCCAGATCGCAAATCAAAAGACTGAAATGCAGGCCATCTGCACAAATCTGGATGTACTCTACGGGAAACTACCCCCGGATCAAAAAGCCCTAGATGAGCTTCTCACCGCCCATCTGGAACAGCTAGAGGCTGACCAAGAGAAGGCCGCCGCTGCCGCCGCCGCCGCCGCCAACTCCAAACCACCACCCCAAGGGACTTCTCAACAAAAGAGAAAGACTCCTACGACCATCGACGACGAGGGCTTCATCACGCCCGGGAGACGTCGAACTAAGAAAGGCACCGCCACCGCAACCCCCAATCCTGCTCCGGTAAATATTTCAAATAACAAATTCTCTTTTCCTACTAACTCACACCCGGAAGTGGCTGATGAAGGTAACCACGAGCAATTTGCACGTAGGCCCAGAATCCCACCATTTTTCGTCAAAACTAGGCCAGATTGGCATTCAATTTTAACCTTAATACGTCAGGAAGCCCCTAGCATGACTGCGGTCATGTCTAGAGATCACTTTTTAAAATAACCGTGCAGACCGAGCAAGAGCACATGAGGCTCAAGCACTTTTAATAGACCAAGGCTTTGACTTTAAATGTTTCTCTCTAAAATCCGAAAAACCGGTCAAAATTTTAATCAGAGGTTTCCATCATGCACGGACCCAAATTTAATTGCCTCCGCACTCAGAAACCTAAGCAGCACCTATAAAAAATATTACGCAACTTAAAAATCTAAAAACGTCCCCATGCCGTTTTTCTACGTTCAACTTCAGAACAACTCTGAAGTTGATATGATCTATAGTGAAACAGTACTCCTAGGTACAAAAATAAGCATCGAAAGATATCGTGGAAGAAACCGTATCCCACAATGTTATCGTTGCCAGGGTTTCTTCCACAACAGTAATGGATGCCACCTTCCTAAAAGGTGCGTAAAGTGTGCCAAAAATCACGACACAAAAGATTGCGATCGCAAACCCGAAGACCCACTCAAGTGTGCAAATTGCTCCGGCGACCACTCCGCGAACTGGCGCTCCTGCCCAAGGTTCCCTCAAAAGAACCCAAATCAAATCTCAAATTTTAATTCTGCTCCAGTTATGAGCAAACCTAATCAATTGAATCAAAAAAATCCCCCAAGCTACAAAAGCTCCACCACCCAGGACTCAGCCACTTCCACCACCGAGCAGAACGCCCGAGTTTTCTTACGCTGCCGCCACCACAAATTGCCCAAGACCGCAAGCCCCACCCACTGCTAACCACAACAATCCACTGGATGAGTCATCGTACGAATTCTCACGATCTTACTCAGGCTCGCTAGGGACAACAGTTTAAACGCTGATGGAATTTTCGCAGTCGTAATAGATTTAATTCCAGAGCTAGAAGCTCTAACAAATTCTCACCTCAAAGGAGCCAAGATCCTCCAAGAGTATTCAAGGAGATACGGCCTTTAAACTCTTCTCTCCACGCGCTATTAACCTGCATTCTCTGCGGTTTGGTTCATGGAACTCAAACGGATTAATTAAGCACTTAAATGAAGTAATTGATTTTGTTTCCGATCACGATTTAGACCTATTTTTAATCCAAGAAACTTGCCTCCAACCGGACGTGAGCCCAATATTCCAAATTTCACCCTGTACAAAAACGACCGTATAAACTTCACTAATTTCCGATCTTCCGGAGGTATTTGTATTTACGTCAAAAACTCACTAAATCACTACCAACTCCCGACTCCGCAAATGACTGGAATCGAAGCCACCATCATAAATCTTCAGGTCACCGACAACACCAAAATCGCGTTCGCCTCTATATATTGCAAAAACTCAGCTATTTTCCGATTAATGACCTTAACAATTTACTAAACATACAGCCGCACGTCATCGTCGCAGGTGATTTCAACGCGAGACACACCTCTTGGAATAACACTTCATAACTATACAGAGGCATTTGCTTAAAAAAGTACATAGACAGCAAACCCAACACTAAAATCATCGCGCCGACAGAATACACACACCTTAATTCTAAAAATCCTGCGAACAACACTATCATTGATTTCGCGCTCTATAAAAACATTCCGTTTCCGACTGCCGCGACAGTCAAACACGAACTAAATTCTGACCACTTCCCAGTACTTTTCGACATCGCGCTAAGTGAAACACCACACAAAAACCCACACCTAGTAACCACAGATTGGCACAACTATAATCACATCCTACAACACTCTAACTTAAATGTCATTAATTTAATTAACACAGACGCAACCGACAAAGCCATAGCTAACTTTACAAAAACACTCTATACCGCTTTTGATAAATCTTCAAAACCAAAGAATTTTCCACTCATAAATAAACTTCCACGTAACATAAAATCAGAAATTAAAAAGAGAAATTACTACCGCAGGCTTTGGCAAAGAACTAAAGACCCCGAAATTAAACGTCAATTCAAAGCACACCACGCAAACATTAAAAAACTCTTAAAGACTTTAAATAACAAAAAAACTGGGAAGACACCACAAACTCTTACACACACAACTCCACCGCGCTCTGGAGAAAAATTAAAACACTGAGAAATAGCTCAGAAAATATCCTCCGCTCAACACTGCTTCCGGCAACATGGCGATCTCACCAGCTGAGAAGGCTGAAAGCATCGCAGATTGCTGGGAAAAACAGTTCGAGCTAAATAACATGAGCGACGACATTTCCGACAACTATGTCATCCATCAAAAACAATTTTTATTTTAATAGCCCACTTAATGCCGATCATTACCACAACATCTCCGCGGAAGACATAGTTAATTTCATTAAAAACGTTAAATCCCAAAAAAGCCGCAGGACACGATAAAATCAGTAATAACATGCTTATTTACCTCCCTCCAAAATTCATCTGGTGGCTTTCAGTCATTTTAGAAGCGCTTTTTAATTTTTCACACTTCCCGAACGCCTGGAAAACCGCCGTCATCACACCAATTCATAAAACACACAGATCCCGCGCACGCGCAAAACTACCGTCCGATATCACTCCTCAGTAATCTCAGTAAAATCTATGAACACATTATCTTAAAACATCTAAATAGCTTTTGTAACGAAAATAACATTATAATCCAAGAACAATTCGGCTTCCGTAAAAATTTAAGTACAACCCATCAACTCTACCGCGTAACCGAAATCATACATCACGGTTTTAATCTTAATCACCCGACAGGCGCACTTTTCCTCGACATAGCAAAAGCCTTCGATAAAATTTGGCACGAAGGACTTTACACCAAATTTAAAAACTTAAACTTACCCGTTCACCTCGCGAAACTAATTAAATCTTTTCTGCATAACAGAATGTTTAAAGTTAAAATTAATAATCACACCTCCACACCGCGACACATACAAAGTGGTCTACCACAGGATCACTTCTCTCACCCATTCTTTTCAATATCTATGGAATGACTTCCCGCGCGCGCCAAATATACACACCGCGATGTACGCAGACGACACCGCCATAATTTCTCAACACAAACACGAAACCACAATTTTAAGCAACCTACAAAATTTTATTAACATCCTTCAACACTGGCTCGACATTTGGAAAGTTAAAGTTAACCCAGCCAAGTGCGCCGTTTTAATTTTCATCGCAGACACAGACTGCAAACATTTAACCCGCTGACTATTTTTAATAACCCTGTACCGTTCGTCGTCGAGTACAAGTACCTCGGTGTTACCTTGATAGACGTCTTACCTTCTCCACGCATATCACTGATAAAATAAATAAATGCTTCGCACTAAACCAAACCTTGAGACCTCTCACCAATAGAAAAAAAACTTTCGAAAATCAAACTTTCGAAACAAAATCAACATATATAAAACGGTATTAAGACCTTCTTTACTTTATGCAGCCCCAATATGGATTTCCACCGCCATGATCAGACTAAGGAAAATGCAGGTTTTTCAAAATAAAATTCTTTACGAATATTCGACGCCCCACTCCACTTCAGCAGTAAATTTCTCCATAGTGAATTAAAAATAGACCCAATTTTAAACTTTTGCTAAATCCATCTCTGAAAAATTTCTTCTAAAAGTCCCCACCGCGAACAATAGCCTTCTTGACAACCTCCCTAATTATAACGCTTCCGCAATCAAAAGTAGGAAAAGGCCACGAGCCATTTTTCACCAGGATTTTATTAACATTCCTCAACCAAAACGAATTCATTTTGACCCGGGTTGACCCCTCTAAATTTCACCTGCCGACCTCGAATGTTTGTTTACGTTCCGAAAATCGCAACTCCGCACGCCTGACCAATCAGGACGACCATTTGCCCAGCAAAAAGTCGCTGACCCTCAGTCTGTTTACCAACGCCATCGGATGCACTGCTCACTCTTTCCTTTTCCCTTTCCTACCTAGCACAGGCAAAAACAAAACAAATGTACAAAGGAACTCTTAAATTTTTAAACTTTCTTATTATACCATTTAAACTTCCTTCTTATTCCATTTTTATTGATCTAGAGAGATGGCTCTCATTATATTTTTAATTTTAACTTTAATAGATTTAATTTCTGTAAAAGCTAAATATTATGATAAAATTTTAAGCTTAAGAACTGGAGGTACTCCATCAAAAACACACGTCCTTTGTCCTTTGACAGTTCATTTTTTTTTCCTACTCCCCTTTTCTCCCACCGACTGACGTACCTCATGTAAAGTAGGGAGTCAAAGGTGTAATAAATGAAAGTAGTTTTATTCCTACTCTATGGGTAGGGTTGTTCTCATCTTTTTTTCTCAGTTCGTCGCAAATTGGGATGTGGAGATTAAAAGAGATTTCCGTACTTGTAATTTGAAAGCAACCTGAAAAAGCGCTACAATATAATAAACCCAAAATAGTTCTGTAATGGGAGTTACATTTAATTGCATACACGCAAAAGACAATCAAGTGTAGAAAACTAAATATGAGGACGATACAGAAACAAAATATGACATTTTTTTAACATTCATGACAGAAAATATCTCATGCGATACTGCTAGATGACTGCTGTCATATCACGTAAGTATCTATTATCAAACAATACTGTCATTATAATAAGAAAAGTCCAACTGATACGTCTTATGCAGAGATATACCCCCGCAAGAAAAGGTCTCGGATTTAAATGGCAACCATATAAAAATTTGGAGAGTACTATTGCTTTGATCAAGTTTCAAAAATAAGAAAGTCGAAATGATGTGAAGAAATTTTATAACTTGTAAATATTTTTTAACTTTGCGTATCGTAGTGAATATCACATCGTTAAATAATTGAAAGTTGTTTTCAGACTGAAATAGTAATTTATGTGTTAAAACCCTTAACTGCAGCTTATAAAATTTTTAATGCATTCCTTTAAAAACAAAGTTTTATCATATATTGCAGTTTTGTCATCCTCTTTATTTTTGCAGAAGTGTTGTTTGAAAGCAATGAATGCAAGTAATTGAAGCAATGTTTCAGAACGTTAATTATCATGTACTGAAAATTATTCTTATAATAATTTTTCGAACATTTTATCAGCACGTTCATCTTCGTTTTCTATTAAATGAAACTTTAGTCTTTTTCCTCCAAACCAATTTTTTTTTTTTTTTTTTTTTTTTTTTTTTTTTTTTTTTTTTTTAATGTGCAAATGTTGCAGAATTTCTGTTAAAAATAACTACATTTTTTTTCAGAAAACGTTGGTGAATGTGATTACCACTGAAAATTTCGGAACTATGCTTCCGATTTTAAAAAGTTGTATGCACAAGTTGAAATGCACCCAGTAACACTTTTTCAGCTAACCGCAACATAAAATTTCAAAGAAATTAACTCTGGGTTTAATAAATATACTATTTTCGTATTTTTTTAATATAAATATAAGGGGTTTAGTTTGAAAGTTAATGAACAGGAGGGATCCTGCTGACGAGGAGTCTGAACCATTTGCGTTCACAGCAGTAGTAATCCGTGAAGCAGCGTAAGAGTATATACATGCATAAGCATCACTTACAGCATATATGATGAATTTTTTATACTAATTTAGTAAAAAAGTAGTTAAAATAAATTAAACACATTTGAAATAATTGTTCTGCCTTATTTAATCTAGACTTTATTAATAAAATTGCTACGCTGACACAGCGTAACAATTTTATTAATAAAAGTATACATTACAAAGAACTTTTCTTCTTGTTTCATTCATTTTAACCCAATTTGTGATTCAATGATGAGTAAAATAAATGTCAAAGAAATTTTATATGTTATTAAAAATGATTTTTATCAATGATAAAAGAGAGATTTTTAATTAACAACAGTTAATCAAAGACATTTTTCAGCAACATTTTCTATTAACATGTCACAATTTTAAATGAAAATTTTCATTTGTAATTTAATACACTTACTGATATAGGATTTCTGATAGGATAAGATTTTTTTCTCTTCATTTGAAGAGATCTTATCTATATCGAGCAAAATAAAGCTATATTGTATATACTAATTGTAAATGCTGCCTCTATCTAATTGTTTATCATAAACTAAGATTTCTTATCTGTAAGTTATATTGTATGAATTTTCTGTATCAAAAATAATGTTATTAACAATAAAATTGCAAATCTACGTTTATTATATGTGTTGATTGCTTTATTTAATCTTAATTTAATTATATTTTCTTAGAAACTTGATGCTTCACCATGATATTGATATTTTTTATGGAAATCACACAGTATGTCGTAAAGGATTTTTAAAAGGAAACTGATCCACACTTGTGAAAACAAAGTCTTTCTCAAACACCCTATGATCACCCTCAAACACCCCTATATCTATTTTATTATAGTTATCAAGTTAGATTCTTGAAAAAAATTAAGTTTTGACGAAGGTAGGACCAAATCAAGTCGCAGATTGTGTATGACCATCGAATCACCAGTTTTCTATCAAAGAGTTAAATGTAAAACATTAAGAGATTAAATGATTCTTTTTTTGTATATTTCATATTAATGTATGAGGTAAGTTTCAAATTAGTGTGTCAGATTATGTCACCCATTACTGTACAACTATAACTAAGTTCAATCTGAGACGCCTATTAATTATTATTAATCAAGAGACGCCTATTAAATGCTCAAAATACACCAATTAATGGTTGTTAAGTTTTCAAGATTTTTAAATGTTAATTTAAAATATAAAATGTTAATTAATAATAAAACTTTAAATGTTAATTTAAAATTTATAATCATGGTACTTACGTATTAACGATACCTTGGCGTCAGACTTGGCTGTTTTTAAGTGTCGCCAATCTAACAGCCTAATATAAAACTGAATAATAAAAATCGCCAAATCTGTAGCTGCGGTTGGCGCGTGTGCTTTATTGCCGCAACTGTCGCCAAGGTATCGTTAATACGTAAGTACCATAATCATTTTCAACTTTCAATGATTTTTTACGAGAAATAATTTAATGCAATTTATTTTGGCAAATTGAACACACTCTTTCAGTATACTGCAGTCGTTGTCTTTTAAAGTATGAAATGATTTTCGCATGTGCGCATGTTTCGCTAAGTTAAATAGGATTCAGCCTTTTCCCTTCCCTTCAAGTTGATGTTAAATAAACAAAGAACGTATTCAGCTGTTTTTACTAAACTGGAATGCCTGGTCAGCTAGTTCTTGTCGAAATTCCTCCCCCATCCCCAGATGTGCGTTACCTACCTAAAATTAAGGGAGGTCAATAGGGTTACCATAAAGGATTCTTCCCAATATGAAGTTAATGGTTACCATGTTATGATGTTTATTAACATAAAAGACTAATATTTACTATAAGCGGTAACCAATTTGGAGCTAAAAACCAGACCTTTGTGTTAAGCAGCTTACCATGTGGAGCATAGAAAAATAATACAAGGAAATAGTAATAATTTTTTTTTTAAATATTGAGCAGAATTTTGAGGAACGGAATAAGTAAAATAATTCTTAGTTTATAATATAATTTAATATTTGTAATATTTATTGATAGATTGATAATAGCGCATGCGATGATGCCTTGTTTCAGCCATTAGCTTAATAAATTTTTATGTGATATAATTTAGGATTTCATGATTAGAAATTTGAAAATTTCCAAGTTAAAAATATTCAGATTATAATGCAGTTCCACTGAAATGAATCATTTTACTAAACTAAATTATGTCTAAATTATTAAACTAATAGTCTACTAAATTATGACAATCATATTTAGAAAAATATTTTATTGACAATTTTATCATTCTGAGCAATCAAAACAAAAAATAAATAAATAAGGCCATTATACATATGAGTATACATACTTAAAGAATTCAGTTATCACGGTCGAAATATGTACAAAGTCAATTAATAGAATTATACGCCACCCCTGTGTCTTTGCAGACTTAAACTTAAAAAAAAAAAAAAAAAAAATTCTTTGATTTTGATTCGTTTAGACAAACATATAATAAATTCCTAAAAATTAATTATCAATTTTAAAAAATTATTTATTGTGAGAGATTTATATAAACTGTTGAATAAAAAAAATTTTTTTTTTTTTGTTCTAATGCAGCTGGAAAACACTTATCTTTGTTGCCTTAAGGCTACACTGGAGGTGCGTGTAGCTTGAAGACGTAAAATTGTAAACGTTTACGTATTCATATCGAAATATGAAACTTGGATGCCTGACTTGTTAATTATATTTTGAACACTTAAATATTATTTTTATTGTTTCAATAAATAAATTACAAATTCTAAAATAAGGATGGAAAGTCTTTGAATTATACTTTATTATGTGATTAAATAGGTATATGCTATGAAGCTTAATGCAGCTCAACAAATTAAAATGAACAGTTAATTTAAACAAACAAATTTAAAGCCATATTTTAAAAGTTTTTTTCTTCTCCCAAATGATGTTCTAATGCAGCTATTCTTTATTTAAACACTACCAGAGCACAGCTTGAAAATATGCTGTGGATGCGTGTAACACTCTCCCGCAACGATCATGTTAGATCGGGTCCTACTGTTTAAAGTGGATTCCGAACAACTACAAGCATACATAGAACAGCGGGGTCTCGAACCCAAAAACTGTGGTACAGAGCGCTAACCACTGACCATTAAGGGGTCTTGAATAAAAAATATATTCTGCGAATTATTAACTGAAATTAGGATATTTTAAAAAATGTATATTTACTATGTATATAGCATAAGGTGAATATAATACTTTTATTTAGTTATAGGTGAATTTTTAACCCAGAAGTTGGCTGGATAATATATATACGAATGTAAAGCATCAACTGGTTTTTCCATCTATATCTAAATTTGGAAATGAAATACAAGCATTTTAAAACATTAAAACTGAAAAAAAAAAGGGACAAGTCACTACTTAAATAGTTAATTTTTCATTCAGGTTCCTTTTTGTTGTTGTAAATAGGATTTCATTTTCAAATCTAAATTATCTATCTAACACTACTAGATATATCTGCAATATAGTGAAAAAAATGTAGGAATTGACTTAAAAATTTTTTTTTATATATATTACTTGTTTTTCGGTTCAATTAGCTTTTATCGCCAGGGCGATTAAAAAAAAAGTGCAGAACAGCAAAAAAGCAACAATGAAGATAGTTGAGGTTAAAAGCTGGTCTGATTTCCAGACAATTTGTTGTTTGATCATTGTTTTGTATACAATTTCATTTTCATTCATGATTATTTTTATTTTTATTACCGAGTTAAATAATTTTCTTCCTTCAATAAAATTATTTGTGATTAATAGATGTAGGTAACCGACACCTTTTTTTTTTTTTTCACAGGATTACAAGATAGTTTTCTAAAAATTGTTACAATGATTTAAAAATTGTGTTTATTTAAGGAAAATCACTGTATGAATATGCGATATTTTGTTATCTAGGTTTTTCTTATATTTCAGCTAGACTTCTAATATTGTTAAATATATTTTAATGCATTTTAGTTTGTATTTTATAAGAGTCATTCATGTGTGACTGCGTGTGAATCAATCTTTTTATCTGGAACAATGAAAGTTGTGTATTCTTGACGTATTACAATCGGCAAAAAAAAAAAAAAAAAAAAAATTCTATTTAATGCAAATTTGAGGTCAAAGGATTTTTTTTTTTTTTTTTTTACCTGAGTTATTAAAAATTTTCCTTTTATAAAACACATTTTTGCAGTTTCACAGCACCCATCTATATTCATTTATAGCATACATATAAGCGTGCGAAACTTCTGTGGGTAAAAACGGTAAGCCTTTTCTCAAACGATCAATTCCATCCCACAAACCCTGCAAACGAATAATTCCCCCCTTCCATTTGAAATCACCTTCTCCCCAACTCATTGGACGAGAACTGCAAATTTGAAATGCAAAACCACGTTAACGGCGCTAATTAGCCTGCCATAATTCATCTAAATCTTTCCTGAATCAAAATAAATGAGGAATTCAATCTAGTATTAAAAAGTTCATTAAAATCAAAAACAAAGCAAAGCAGCACTGGCATACTACTAGAAATCATAACGCTGAGACTATTTTAATTCGTATTTAAAAAATAAAAATTCCTTTTAAAAACAACTCTGATAAAGTTTGGGGAGATTAATTAATAGATTAATCTCCCCAAACCCCGATTAATCTCTCCGGATTAACCCCCGATTAATGAAGATTAATCTCCCCGGATTTCTTTGGGGTTTCGCTAAAGTACTTATTAATACTCACAACAAATTGATCACTTAAATGGCCACGTTTCTAAGGCAAGCTCTGATATAGTTTATCGCTATTAAGTTTAAAAACCAATTCCAACTTCATAAAAATAGCAACCCTGCTATCAAAAATATTGCTGCTGTTATCAAATACCCATAAATTTATTTCTAATTTTAATTTTTTTCTACTCCATTCTCTCTCACCACCAGTAAGCCGTCATAAAATTACAATCATTATTAAAATCTTAAAATCACTAAAGCTCCATTGACTCAATCATGAATAAGATGATTAAACACTTTTCACCCGTCACTCTTATCCTCCTGTGCAATAGAATTAAAAAGATTTTACTCAAATACTTTTCAACCGCATAGAAAATGGCACGCTGTTACTTCCATTCTGAAAAGGAATAGTCGCTTCAATCAAAGTTATTGACCTTTTTCTCTACTCTCTTCTCTTAGTAGAATCATTGAAACTATTGTTTATAATAAAATTTAAATATTTTGTTTCTAACAATAACATTCGTAATCCTGAAACAATTTGGATTCGTAAACACTATCGATCCCCATTAATTGCTTCGTACTATAGAATGTATATTTATTATTATTATTATTATTATATTATATATATATATATATATGTGTGTGTGTGTGTAGTATTTCCTGGACTACATGTTTTAATATTCTTTGATCCCTACATTTATTTAAATGTTTATCCTTTTATTAGAATTAAATTAATTAGAATTTTTTGACATATATATATATATATATATATATATATATATATATATGTGTATTGTATAGACTGAAAGCTTTCAAAATGCATATGCAAGCGGTTTTTCCTCGATATTCAGAAAACGTTACGCAGTTTTTTGCTAACGGCTTACTTTATAAACTTATATCTTTTAACTTTTAAAAATTCTGTTATATATAACAAATAATTCCAAAAAATTTCACAAATTAATTAATAAATTTTTTTCAATATTACTTTGCGCCGCACATGTCTCACTAGCACCTCTAATATGTAACCGATTCTTCATTACCGCTTTTAAATCGGCTGTTTATTTTCCACACAATCGGTGGTCGATCTATATAAGTGTGGAAATGCCGTTTTTTTGTATTATAACAAACTAGCTGCTTATCTTAAACAACCACAAAATTAATTATAATTTCTTTTTACTGAAACCTCCACGAATAAAGTGAGAGTTATTCTTCGAGGATAAATGTTAGTTGCTGTTTTTAATTGACTTAAATATTCATCAATGTCAGATTTCACTGCGTTCGTTCTTCATTCACATTTGAGATGATACTGCTCCTTTTGCACAGTGCTGAGTGGTTCTGGTAACTAATATATATATATATATATATATATATCTTTTCTAAGCAGTTATTTAAGTGACTCTGGCTTTAAGCTACGCAATAATATAACTTGCTAAAAATAATAGATTAGAGGTTGTTTAAGCCAAATCATTGGTGTTGATTACTATTTTACAGTAAATAACTAACTAAAGTAACCTCTCTCATTATATAAATAGAGGCCAGTTAGATAGACACAAGAGATAAATAGATATATAGAAAAACTCCCCCTCAGAGTTTCGAGAAACCTCCGTTTGCGTGGGAGGATA
>BPLR01018385.1:0-18795 GCA_021605095.1 Caerostris extrusa | reverse complement strand
CACTCAGCTTTCGCGGGGCGGGGGTGGGAGGGTGGAGTAACGATGGGTCGTCGATAATTTATAAATGAAAAACGAGATTGTCACACCGAAGAAAATGATCGCCGCAAAATGAGAACGTTCTTAAGGGGAAAAGACCACCTATTTTTTACCTTCCTCCTCCCTGCCCCACCCACATCCAAATGGGAGATTGAAAGTATTGATTCATACTAGAAAGGGGGAGACGCATACAACAAATCACAAAGAGACCTGTTATCGATTTTTTTTCTCAAAGCTCTTCTGATTGGTTGTGAAATCGCTCTCGCCATTATTCCTCGCGGGCATTATGACAACCAATCAAATACTTTTTGCCCAGGACACAGGATCTATGTAGGTCGGTCCCGAAAACACGAACTTCTCCAAAACAGAAATACAGGTCTTCCCTTTGATTCATTCCATCAGGAAATTAAGCCTGAAAACCCTGGTGGAGATAAGGAAACAATGTTTTCTTCTGTAGGATTATTGAGTGCTTCAAGAAAAATTTTGGTTAACATTGAATAATAAAAGTAATTTTTTTTTTATTCTTAAAATTAAACTTTGAGAAAAAACGTACATATTTTTAGAATACTAAGATCAAATGTAAAACTATTTATTCTGAAATCGAGAATTTTTAAAAGAAAAAAAATTTAAACTCTTCTTTTAGTAGCATTCTTGAGTGTTTCAATAAACACTTAGGCTTTTTTAAAGTAAGTTTTTTTTTTTTTTTTACTTTTGAGAAACAATATATTTTTAAATAAATACTAAGATCAAATAAAAATGTTTCATTCTGAAATCGAAGAAATTTTAAACAAGAAAAAAAAAAATCATTGATCTCTTTTTTTTTTTTTTTTTTTTTTTTTGAATCTGTTTATTACCGAAAAAAAAAGAATTGTTTTTATTCTTAAAATTAAACTTTGATAAAGCTGTCAATTTCAAAAATACTATGATCGAATAAAAATGTTTTATTCTGATATCGAAATTTCAAAAGAAGGAAAAAAAGAATCTTTAGCTCTTCTTTTTTGATTAATCTGTTCTATGCTGAAAACAAAAAGGAATACAATTTTCCTTTAGGATTCTTAAAGAATGCGAAAAAAAATGTTGTCATTATACTTCTTTTTAAAGCTCATTGATCAATAAGGTAATTTTTTTTTTTTTTTTTTTTTTTGGTTCTAAAACTTTAAAATGCTAGAAAAATATTTTATAACATATGAAATTTAAAAGTTTGAGCAACGATATCCTTAGAAAATATTTGTTAAAGAAAGGATGAATGCTTTTTTTGTTACAGAATTCTGAAAGAAAACTGCCAAACAATTTTGGAAAAACATTGATTTTTTTAAAATGAAATATTTGTGATTATTCTTGAGTGTTGCCAAAATTGCTTGGTTAACATTGAATAATAAAATGCGTTTGTTTTTTGTTTACTTTCAGAAAATGTATATTTTTCAAAATACTAAGATCAAATCAAAATGTTTTATCTGAAATCGAAATTTTAAAAGAAGAAAAAAATCTTTTGCCTTTTCTTTTTGAAAAATCTGTTCTTTTGCTGAAAACAAAAGAGGGAATGCAATTTAAAAATGCTAGAAAAAATATTTTATAATATTTGAAATTTAAAAATTTATTGGAAATATATCTTTAGAAAATATTTGAAGAAAAGGATAATTTTTTTTTTTTTTTCAGAATTCGGAAGAAAGCTGCCAAACTATCTTGTATTGATTTTGAAATAAAATAATTATATCTTCAAATTCAAACTTTGAAAGACGACATCATTTTAAAATGTTTTTCCACAAAAATATTATTGTTTAAAGACAAATTTTGAAAAGTAGATATTTTATTTGAACTCTTAAAGAAAGAGAATTCATATTTTTATTTGCACAATAAATAGAAAATAAAATGATTTTCTTTAAATTTTTCACATATTTCTTGGGATTTATATAAATACTTTATTCTGAATAAATGATTAATTTAATATTTTTAATATTTTTTTAATGTGAGACATACTCCCCAACATTATAGATTATACTTCGTTTTAAAAAGCATTAAATGTTTTTTTACTTTAAAACATTGGTCTTCGAGGAGGTGTGGTACATGTGTCCCCCGGGGAGGTACAAAAAGATTGGCTTGCATAAATTAGAGTTTGAACCGTTTGAAAAAGTTGTCAAATATGGCTACCTTTGTTTTTAAGTGTTTTTTTCTTTGTCGGACTTCAAGTTTCCGACTTTCCTGCGTAACATGATTCGATGACTTTTCGTATTTTTATAATTATTAATAACTTGTTGTTCATTTTACATATTATTTATATTTATTTGATCACTATAATTTATTTGTTGTTTTCCTTATCAGTAACCAAACAATTGATTTCCTATAAAAATTTATTTGCAGTTTGATTTTTAACTTTATAATTATTTTCAAAGGGTATCCATATCAGTCACGATTTTAAACTATATCGCAGCACTGGAAAGTATATACACTTTCAGTTCTTTTAAAAGCGCTAAAAGCTTAAAATTCGGGCAAAAACGCAGAATAGGGGCCGCTGGGTTTGGCGTCAAAGATGATGATGATTTTCGCCAAAGTGCGCCATGAAAAGGGATGCGATTGTAAATTAAGTGAATTGCAAGCAGTACAAAAAAAGAAATCAGAGTTACCATATTTAGTGACTTATCTCTCACAAAAGTCGATGAATCAATGCCGATCCTATTTTGCAATTTTGCCAAAATTGATAGTCAATTACATCTTGTGTAGGAGATTTTTTTAACGCAATGTCTGGCCAAGATGAATTTTACTTCTAAGAAAAGGCATTGCTTATGGTTCTGGGTTGGTAATGCTACAATAATAATTTCTTCAGATTTGAAAGGACAAGGTAAAAATAGTTGTTTGGCGCAAAGATTTTTACTTGACTATAAAACTCTTCCTGCTATTGAAAAATGATCTATCAATTTGACTACCATCTGGTTTAGTTGTTGCGGATAAGTTTATACTGAAAGTGTTACTTTTGAGTCAACAAGCTCTTTTAAGGCATTTTTTTCTGGACACAAAAAAAAAAACGTATGTAAATCAGTGATCCTGCAACCCGACTCTCTCACCATCTATAGTTGGTTTATCACGCTTTCAGACCGGGGTTTATCTATTGAGTACCATCTCACAGTTAAGTACATTAAGTTTCGTGTATATGCCACTCTTTTGTGCTTTTAAAATGTTAATTAAGTAATTTGTAATCCATTAAAAAATTTTTTTTTCATGTGGGAACATTACGTTGTCCTGGGTTTTGTGACGTCTACAAAAATTGAAGCTATAAAATAACTATTAAATAAGTTATTATTTAAAACAGATTAATCTCCTCGTGCATCACTAGAAACTTTCATTTTCCGAAACATTTTTTAAAAATAAAAGCTAATTTTTATACAAATTTATTTATGTGTGTCTTAAAACTGTCATGAAATATGCGTTGCTAAATAAAACACTTTGACCAATATCAAGCAGTGTGTTCTGTAGTTCATTTTGAATTGTTCGGCATTCAAAATGTAAACAGATTATTATTTCAATATTATCAAGATAGGATTAGTTATTGTTTATAAAGTTAATTTTAATCATCACTTAACGCACTTCCCTGCATGAATTTTGTAGTGCTTCATGTAGCATTTGAGCAATCGTTTATTCATAAATTTTTCGAGTTATTAAATTTTGTTAGATTCCTATTGCTATTGAATTTGATTATTCTTCGGTTGTTCTTCTTCAGATTTTGGCGTTTCTGCACTTTAAGGTTCTGATCTCGTCAAATTTCTTTTTCGTGTAAAATGGAATCACCAAAACTGCAGCATTTTGTAACTGCAGCTGCCATTTGTTCTCGAAAATCTCAATAATAATCGCCGAATAAACAAGCGCAACTCTAAAGTGTAGACCTCCCTTTCTTGTAATATTCTGACCAATTGCTTCGTGATCTTTGGTTTTCTATTGTTATTGAGCATTGAAATACTCCCATAGGCATTCGTTCATCAAATTATGTTCACACATGATTAATTAAAATTCGTTAAAGGATTTAAGTTTATATTTATATATATATATATATATACATTATTTGTATATATTATTTTATTTATTTGTTTCTTTTTTCTTCAAATTCTGCTTCGCGAAATCGAGGTTCGTTTGTGATAGGATTGCATTTCAGTTAGAAACATAAGCCTGCATTTTGGCCCAAATTTGGAGGAAAAATCTTAAAAAAATAAATAAATGAATAAAATAATAATAAAAAATAAATTCCTTGTCCCTTAAACTAAGACTTTCTCCTTTATTTATTCGATACATTGAGCTAAATAGCATTTAGTATATTCTGAGCATTTAGTACATTCTGTAAAAATATACAAAATGCTCACTGTTCAAGATTAAAATTAGTCAGGTTAGCCCCATCTTCCTTGGTGACATACTTGGCTATACGTTGATTAATAAAATGCATTTTAAAAAATTATTAAACTTTGAGGAAAAGCACTAGACACATCTTAGCTAGTCCTTACTATACGGGAAAATTCGGGATCAAGATCATTCTGAATTTCACATATATAAAAGACAGAGAGAGCCATGTGCAAGAATTAGACGAGTTTTTGCCTTCATACTTTGATTAGAAATTGATCAATGAATCTTTTGGTGTCTGTTTTATTTGAGTTTTCTATTTAACTGTTATAGATTAACTAAACATTTTTATTTATTTATTTTTTGAAGTAAACAGCATTTTACTAAGTTGAAAAAATTTCAACTCGCAAAGATAGCGGTTTTATACATTTAAACAGTTCGTTTCTGTTAAGGGGACTCAATTGTACGATATGCCAACAACCATTCCTATCATTAGTTAAATAAGTGCCTATATTACTGTTAAGCTACAAGCGGTACACCGTGAATTAAAAAATAAATTGTTAAAGAAAAGACAAATTCTCCATTATATCTTTCTTATACATTCGCCATATAATAAAACAAAATCGCAATTTAGGGTCGATGTTTTTTTTTTTTTTTTTTCCCCCTCTAAACTTCCTTTTATCTTACAGAAATAAAATGACTGAAGTGCAGAAAAAAAAAAACAGTATTCCCAGTATTCTGGAAGATTTAATAATTAAGATTCAATGAATTAAATATTAGTCGGTTGCCATATTGCGTAACTTAACTCCCAATTGGCGCCACGAAGAAGTCGAAAAATAAAACTTATATAAACTGTGATTTTCCATAAAAATTATATCTTAGAGTAGAATTACTAACCAAGAATTAGAAAGTAAATGATTGCTATAAAATGTGATAAAAAAATAATGCCACCCAGAACTAATAAAAAGATTCAAATGGCACTTCTTGCCAAAATATTTTCAATGCTTCCAGAATCACGTCAAGATTTAGTGACCTACTCGCCAAAATAAAAGTTGTTGAGGAAATTAAATTAATATTGATGAATATGAGCTGTTGATAAAGTTGAGAATGTCAAATGCTGTTTAAGTTTCGGAGTTTGTTTCTATAAGAGCAAAACGTTTTAATTTCAGAAAGTGATGGACAAGAGACAGCAAGATAGAGCTGAGCCTAGAGCTGAGTTGCCGCTTTACAGTTTGGGAATGAAGTGGGTGAGAAGTCTGAATTGGGCTCTGTTACGCTACGGGATCTACCGGCCGGGAGACCGGGACCTAAAGCTTAATGTGGATTCCGAAACAATACAAACATCCAGGGAGCCACCAGGACTCCAGCCCGAAACTTGTGGCATAGAAGATAGGTTCACAGATCTCTCACTAAAGTTGCAAAATGTCTTTGTAAGAAAAAATTAATTTTATAATTTTCAAGTTTTTTTTTTTTTTGATGATATGAATGCCATTTCTTTTATTTTACAGAAATAAGAAGTTGGGATTTGGAGACTTTTGGCTGTCAAGAGGGTGAAAATCGCCAAATGTGGTAACCAAGCTATCTCCTAATGCCTGATTGACTAAGATAAATTATGTGGTTCAATTCGATTAATGGAATGTTCCGGAATAATTAGAAACTCTTAATTTTAATAAAGATTCATTTCACTCGTTACTAGTTCATGCGGCTGCGGTTGTTTTCTTTCCGTGTGTGCTAACTAAAGTCTTTCGATTAGCGATGTCTGGTATTGGAGAATTTTATTTCGGACAAACAAACAACAATCAACAAACATTCCAGACATTCCTTAAAATTGAATGAAGCAGGGTTTTGGAATATAAAAGTTGAAAGTTATTAAATGGTGTATATTGAAGGCTTGATAAGAATGTCGTGTGACCTATTTGTGTAAATAAATGCCGTTAATGCTTGTTTAGCACTCGCCAACTGTCGAGATTAAGTTGTGTGGTTGGTTACTGTCCTGTTCATGAGACGTCTTTCACACCGTCACATTTTGTATCATACTGTTTCTATACAAGACATGGTATTGTCGAGAATTATATCTGTACGTTCTGCACAGAAAGCATCATATATGTGCACGCACAAAAAAAAAATGTTTTCAAACAGATGGATGATTCGTTTCATTTCATTATCCATAGCTTGAAGTTCATGTGCAAGTTGTGGGCCGACGAAATCTGATGAAAAAGTAACATGCTTTGTAATAAGCCAAAGAAGTAATGATTCTATCATGTGAAAAAGAAGATTTGAATATTTCTATTAATTTATCAGCCAAGTAATATTGTTGAGATACATCTTCAAGAATGTCGCAAAAAAGGGTATCACTAAATGTAATAAGATCACCTTGATTTTGTGGTTATTGTTGAGGGTATCTTTATTCTGTGAAATCTTTGTCGTCTACGAGACATAGTGTCTTCTTATGAGCCAGATAATTACACATTACATTTGAAGTTTTTATTTATACAGATATCCTTAAAGTTCAAAGGACGCTGTTTCATGGGGGGGGTATAGCAGCAGGCCTCCTCGTGGTGCCCCCTAGGTAAGGCAAAATCTGCTACTGTGATCGCCTATATCTGGCCCTCAGAACCACGCGCAACTATATCATTGGAATTATCAATAACTTCACCAGCAAAAGCCTCAAGGACTTGAGCGATAACAAAAGGTGGAAATGCCTTGATACAGTGGGCCGTCTTCTTATGCACCTGGAAAGCGCTGAGGCTGTCGCATGCTTCCGTCTTACAAGTGACCATGACTACCTGCAGGTCCACCTCCACCGCCTTGGTTTGGCTTCGGACGGGATTTGCCCATTATGTCGGATCGCCAATATGGACAGCGATCATCTGAGAAACTGCACTGAACTTATCGATATGCCTGATGACATTACAGTACGTTATTAGGAAACTCGGCATCGTATGGCTTATCAGCCACAGATGGAAATAGCATAAAATAAAAATAAATATGTTAAGTTTCATTTTATTCGCATTATTCCTTCAAGATGTTGTAATTTTCACAAATTTGGTAATAATTAATGGGTCATGAATGTTAAGCGTATTGTTTTACGAATACCCATACTAAAAAAAAAAAAAAAAAAAAAAAAAAAACTTGCATCGCATTTGTATCTTATACAATTTAAAATAGCCAGACTTATTCTATTCAATATACTTTGTCTATAAGTCAGTTTTGATGGATTCTGGATGATTATGATGCTGATTTTTCTAAAAAGATTTCAAATTTTTTTAATAATTTTTATCGTTAAGTGATAAAAATAAAACCTGTAACGTCTGATTTGCTACATATCTATTGCTGTGATGGTAGCTGACCTCAGTTCAATATACCTGGTGTATACGACAACAACTTACCAATGTTTATTGAGCTTTACTACACATTTAAAAAAAAAAAAAAAAAAAAAAACCTGACAAAACGTCGGTAAAAACTGAAGTGCGCTTCTTCCCATTTGCTCAATAAATTGTTAATGAGGCTTTTTTTAAAAATGTTTTTCAAGGTTTAAAGGCTTTGTCAAGGTTTGTTATGGTTAAGATTTTTTAAGGTTAAGCCTTTATTGAAGTATTAAGGTTAAGAAATTGTTTTTGGTTGTGATCTAAAAAAATTTGTGAAGTCTAAAGAATATATATATTTATATAACTCTTATTAAAAGTTTCAGAATTTTTAAACATCCTTTTTTGTTTCGCTAATTGGTGAAATTGATATTTTCTTTGTTCACATTATATTGACGTGTATCAGAAGAAAAAAGAAATGAGACTATCAAATGCCTATTTAAAAGTGAAAGGCTACAGTGGCATGTATACATTTTAAAAACAAGCAGCACTGACAGTTAAAAAGAGCTTGATAATGAGCATAAACTACTAAAGAGCCTGCTGAAAGTTAACTAATCAACTTAACCTAATCTTAAACCTTAGGTCTAAAAACGTTGCGAAGCCTAAATGACTAACCTCTTATATATTTATTTTTAAAAATTTCTTAAAATTTAAACACCCCTTTTTGTTTCTCTAATTGTTGAAATTGATATTTTCTTTGTCCACATTACATTGACGTGTATGAGAAAGAAAGAAAAAAAAAATGAGGCTATCATATATCTGCTTAAAAGTGGAAGGCTACAGTGGCATGTATACATTTTAAAAACAAGCAGCACTGACAGTTAAAAAGAGCTTGATAATGAGCATAAACTACTAAAGAGCCTGCTGAAAGTTAACTAATCATTTTAATCTTAAACCTTAGGTCTAAAAACGTTGCGAAGTAAATGACTAACCTCTTATATATTTATTTTTAAAAATTTCTTAAAATTTAAACACCCCTTTTTGTTTCTCTAATTGTTGAAATTGATATTTTCTTTGTCCACATTACATTGACGTGTATAAAAGAAAAAATGAGGCTATCATATATCTGCTTAAAAGTGGAAGGCTACAGTGGCATGTATACATTTTAAAAACAAGTAGCACTGACAGTTAAAAAGAGCGATCCATTACTCGTCGGCTCCTCGGCTGCTGCAAAAAGGCCCACCCCGAACAAAATAACAATATTGGAGCGCGCTGTGTAAATGGGTGTTGGCGCCACTTGGGCGGCACGGAGCGCCAACTGCCGAAAACCGCCAAAGTATGTTCACGCTCTGTCACACTCGGCAGCAGAAAACCACAATGAAAAATTATCATCCGCCATCTATTTATAACTCCTTAGGCGAATTCAAACCGCATAACAAATGACCGTGGCTTGGCTCCATTTTTAAGAAATTATTCATTTTCCACCTCTTTTTCCTCCGAAGATGCTCCCATTTACGTAAATGTGGCAGAGTTTACGTCTTTAAACTGTGAAATTTACGGTCGATTTGGCTTGAAAATTGCTGCACTCTTGAAAGATGTTTGCGATATTATTCAAAGTCAAGAATGACATTTGTTTATTTTGAATTTTGTTGTTGGCAATTTGTAGAAATGCAAACGATTTTATTACGTGATGTCTATATATCTTTTGGCCGGAAAAAAAACCGTAACATTTTTGTGGAAAGGTTTTGTTATTATGTTCCATTTTTAAGAAATTGTTCTTTTCTTATTTCTTTTTCGTTCGAAAATGCAACCATTACCATAAAGTCAAGAATGACATTTGTTTATTTTGAATTTTGTTGTTGGCAATTTCTAGAAATGCATTTTATTATGTGATGCAGTTTATATATCTTTTGGTAAAAAACATATGCAACATTTTTGTGGAATGGTTCTGTTATTATGTTCCCTTATTAAGAAATTGTTCTTTTTTTTTTATCTCTTTTCGTTCGAAACCATGCAACCAATTCCATAAATAATAACAGTTTACGTCTTTTGGCTTACAAATGTTCCGCATTTCTGAACTGTTAGCGATGGTATTGTAAGTCAAAGATTACTTAACTTATTTTGAATTTTATTGTTGGCAATTTCTAGAAATGCAAACGATTTTATTATGTGATGTAGTTTGTATACCTTTTGGTAGAAAAAAATAAGTAGCAATTTAGTGGAAAGGTTTTGCTATTATGTTCCATTTTTTAAGAAATTGTTCATTTTCCACCTTTTCACGTACGAAGATGCACTCATTTCCGTAAATATGGCAGAGTTGTCTTTAAACTGTGAAATTTACGGTCGATTTGGCTGAAAATTGCTGCACTCTTTGAAAGATGTTTGCGATATTATTCAAAGTCAGGAATGACATTTGTTTATTTTGAATTTTGTTGTTGGCAATCTGTAGAAACGAAAACGATTTTATTATGTAATACAGTTTATATAGCTTTTGGTAGGAAAAATATGCTACATTTTTGTGGAATGGTTTTGTTATTATGTTCCAGTTTTTAAGAAATTGTTCTTTATCTCATATTATTTCGAAAATGGAACTATTCCCATAAATAATGAGATTTTACGTCCGCAAAAATAGTGTTACAAATGTTCCGAACTTGAGAACTGTTAGTGATGCTATTGTAAGTCAAAGATTACTTAATTTATTATGAATTTTGTTAGTAATTTGTAGAAACATAAACGATTTTATTATACCTTTGTAGTTTAAATAGCTTTCCATAGAAAAATATCCACCATTCTTGTGGAAGAATTTTTTTATTCAGTAAGTAAAGTAAATAGAAAAAAATTTAAAATTTAGCTTGCAAATTAAAGAAATTATACTTATTTTGGGACCTGATGGCTGAGTGACTTTGAAGCCTGGTGGTACAAGGGATGTTTATAGTGGTTCGGAATTCACTTTAAACAGTAGGTCTAATATGATTGTTAGAGTCAGACTGACAATCCTATTCCATAAAAGAAGTCGTCTCCTATCTCGAAGCCTGCCAGTGGTCAGACGATCTTAGCCTACTATGTGGCTGTTGCGCCAATTACAAGAAGATGTTTGTTTTAATATTTTTAAATTTTTCATCTCTAACTTATTCACAACTGTTATGGTCTTAATAAAGTTGCAAAAATGGACATTTCAAATTACTTACAGACATGTTTTAATGTATCTAATAAATAAAATAACTATAAATAAATAAATGTAGTTTAACGTATCTAAAAATAATGCTTCATATTAAAAAAATCACAAAATATAATATAAAGACCCAATTTCTTAAAAGGGTTTTTCATATATCTTATGGGGGTCTGTATAATTGAAGTATCATTAATCTGATGAACTATCAATATCTAATGTGTTATGTCACTTCGAATGTCACACTTATCTGTAATAAAATATCTATAGAATATTTTAAATAGAATTTTATATATGTTCCTAAATTAATTTTTATGGAATGTCTTGATCGAAATGACAGATCGTAGTTTGAAAGTAGGCAAAGAAAAAGCCGAACTGCAAGCTCCTCTTTTTTTATGAAGGGTATAGCGACAACAATTCTTCATTTGGGATCAAAGAGATGGGTGGAGATTGCCAAATTTTCCCTAATAGCATTCTTGAATGTGTGGTTTCTAATTTTTACTAATTTCCAAATCTTTCACCAATATTGCTATCATGTCGTCATAAGTCATCCTACGTAGTCAAGGTTCTGAAAATGTGATATTTTTTTGAAAGCAGACAAAGAAATAGCCGAACTACATGCTTCCTTTTTTATGCAGGGTATGGGGACAACAATTCTGACCTTCATTTGGGTTCAAAGAGGTGTGGAGGAGATTACCAATCTTCCCCTATAACATTCTTGAATGTGTATATTTCTGATTGTTACTAATTTCCAAATCTTTCACCAATATTGCTATCCCTGACACAATATAAAGTCAAGTCAAAATATCCCAGCTTATTTCCAAAAATGATGCTTTAGCGATTTCAAATATTTCAAAAGTCTTTTATTCAAAGGAAACTTGTACAAAATAATTAAATTATCATAAAACTTATCATGATTTACTTCCATTTTATAATAATATTGGAAAATTGTAGAATAGAGATCTTTTGAGATATGGCGGCAAAAAAATGTTTTTTCCAAAGTGCCCTAAATAATGGGTACCATTCTACACTTGAATGGCATCAATGTTTCATATTCAAAATGATAGTTTTTATTAACTTGGTTCACAGCAAAACCTATTACTGTGTCAAGGCAGTTCGATGACCAAAAGGGTTAAATGCAGGAATCTATAGTCCAACCAATCATCGCATGGAATAGTAATTCTCCGGTTTAACAGCAGAAACCAACTAATCGATTGCTTGCTAAGGATGCTAAGATTTGAAACAAAACAGTATAACAATACATTTAATTTTTTTTCGTCTAGTTTTTTTCTTTTAACATCAAGTAATCTAATTTTAGTTATTTAAAGTTTAAATTCTTTTTAACTGCTGTTAGAATTCCTCCTAAATGACGTTTCTTTCCTATGTGGCAGTTCTTTTTTTGTATCTGTCTGACTTGGCTGCTGACCAATTTACTACACTATCGGTGGTCGGACTATATCTACTATATCATCTCAATCATGCTTAATCGAGTTCAAGTCCGGAGATCTTATTGCTAACCCATACGAACAATAATCTCTTCACGAAGTTAATTCTCCACCAACTGAATGTTCTTCAACCTAAAAGACGATAATATATAGCATTATAACAATGCCTCTTACATTTCCTATAACATAACATTGTAACAACGGTAACAATGTCTCGTGAGTCAATATGTAGGTCAGTAACGCAATCTAAAGAAATAACCCCTTACACACACATTACACCGGACACATCAAATCTGTATCTTTCAGAAATATGACTGTGATAATAACAGATTTCTTGCTTCTGCCAAATCAAATGTGCAAATAAAATCTGAACTCATCAAACCACACGCATCATCAAACACAACTTCAAAGATTTGAATACTCATTTGAGCGTGTCCAATGAAACCTTTTATTTCCGTGATGTGGAGGAAGAGTACCTACAGTACTGGACAAATTATAAACCTATTACAAAAACCTATATAACATGAAGCCTATATTCTGTGCTTAGAAATGCCACAGTTCAGAACTACTACTACTACTACTACTACTACACCACACCACACCACATCATTGTGCCTAGAGCTGAGTTCTGCCCCTCTTTATCTCTCTGTTGAGGGGTTGAAAAGGGTAGGCACAACGTTCTTGAACGACATTTATTACTCAACTAACTATACATGACGAAAACACTTGACAAACAAAAAGCGCCCTCTTACGGAGAACGAAATATTACATAAGAATGTACATACGGTTACGGTCTGAACATGCCGCCCACCTTGAAATAACATTTCAACAATGAATGAATATAAAAGTGTTACATTACACACTAATATGCATACATGAAATCAAAGGAGTTGAATGAATATTGAATAGAAATACACTGATTATACAATAAATGCAATGCCACAATTAACATACATTAATAAAATTTAAACTGGCAACATACATAATTTTGTGATATTTCTTTTAAATGTGCCATCTGCTGTTTTGATGGTTACAACCCTAACAATATTATCAAGACCAGGGTGTAATTGTATTATTCTACCCATTTTCCATTTAGTTGGGGGCAAATTATCATCTTTAATGAGACACAGATCATTGATTTGAAAATTTTTAGTTGGTAAAAGCCATTTTGGTCTTTGTTGCAATCGACATAGATATTCATTGTGCCAACGTTTCCAAAATTGTTGAACCATTTTTTGAATAAGTTGCCATCTAGTAAGATATGAGATTTTTGACTCAATGTAATTTGGCTCAGGAATACTTGTCAATGACCTTCCAATAATGAAGTGACCAGGTGTTAACGCTGATAGGTCATTTGGATCATTAGAAATTGCTGTTAAAGGTCTAGAATTAAGACAAGCCTCTATTTGTGTTAAAAAATGTTTCAAATTCTTCATATGTTAATTTAGCTTCACCAACAACACGTTTTAGATGATATTTTGTTGATTTTATACCAGCTTTCCCAGAGACCACCCATGTGTGGTGCACCTGGAACATTTAAATGCCATTTAATACCATTATCAGACAAGAAATTGTTTACATTTTGATTGTAATTTTTGATTTTGAAAGTTTTCAAATTCCATGAGCTACGTTTTGCGCCAACAAAGTTAGAACCGCAATCGCTGTATATATCACTGCATTTGCCTCTGCGGGATATAAACCTCTTGAGAGCTGCAATGAAGGCATCTGCAGAAAGATCAGTTACTAATTCTAAGTGGATAGCTCTAGTAGTGAAACAAACAAAGAGAGCTATATATGCCTTAAATGATTTTGAACCTCGACCCTTCGATGCTCTAATTTGGAATGGACCAGCGTAGTCTACTCCACAACGCAAGAATGTCGGAGAAGGGGAAATACGTGTAATTGGCAAGTCACTCATCATTTGATTAGTTATAGAAGCTCTAATTCTGCAACATTTTACACATTTTCTGATTAAATGTCTAATGACATCTCTAGCACCTATAATCAATATTGTTCTTGAATAGAAGATTGTACAAGTTGGGGACCAGCATGCAAGAGAATTTCATGATAATATCTAACAATGAGATCAGTTAAAAATGTGCCTTTTTTTTTTAAGATGGGATGTTTGTGGCCGTATGCGATATTTACATGTCGCAAGCGACCGCCCACCCTGAGAATACCTGAATTATCAAAAATGGATTTAGAGACAAAATTTTGCTTCTGCAGGATAATGCTTGATTTCCTTTTAATGCATTGATCTCATTATTAAACACAATAAATTGAACTGATTTGATCAACACATTTATAGCATTGGTAAATTCACTAGTATTTAAAAAACCAGTTACCTTATCTTTTGAATTTCTGCAATTATTAACAAACCTTAAACAATATGCTGTTACACGTTTCAGTTTGGAAAGAGATGAATATTTCTGAAATAAATCATTTGAATTTGGTGAATGATTGGCTGCAATAGTTGATTGTACACAACACCTTTCTTCAGTCACAGGATCGTTCAATGTCGACTCAGAATCGTTCAATGTCGGCACAGAAGATTCTGGATGGAAAGAACATTCGTTGTATAGAAATTCTGGACCACACAACCACACTGAGGTAAGTAGTGCTGAAGATGACACACCACGGGTCGCGAGATCAGCAGGATTTTCATTTCCACTAACATGATGCCACTGGGTAGGAAGACAAAGTCTGGATTTTCGCCACTCTGTTGGCCACGAAAGTTTTCCATCGGCTGGCATGGGATCCTATCCAGGCAAGTACGATTGTGGAATCCGTATGAAAATGAGATTGCGATATAGGGATGTCAAATGCTTTTACAAAAAACTCCATCAATTTACTTAATAGAAGTGCCCCGCACAATTCCAATCGAGGAAGTGAAATGGTTTTAAGTGGTGCAACTTTGGTTTTGGCTATTACTAGCTGAACTTTGATTTGTCCTGTATTTGACACAGAACGACAGTAAATTACAGCTGCGTACGCTTTTTCTGAGGCATCACTAAACCCATGCAGTTGAAATTGGTTGTCTGGATCAAGAAATAAGTATCTTGAAATTTTGAAGTCTTTGACAAATAGTATGTCTTGTGATAATGTCTTCCATTCAATTGCAATGTCTGGAGGAACGACTTCATCCCACTGCAACTGATATTTCCACAGTTTTTGCATGAGTAGTTTGCTCTGGATTGTGATGGGTGACAACCATCCAAGAGGGTCGAAAGTCTTTGCGATTGTTGAAAGAAGTGTTCTTTTTGGTTAAGGCACCTTCAAGAACAATGAATTGACTTTGAAGGAGAAGACATCTGAGGCTGGATGCCACAGGATACCTAAAGTTTTTACTGTGCCATCATCAATGCTTAAAGAAGCATTTGGTAGACGCAAATCTTCTTGAATCAAGTTCGTGAGTTCATTGCAATTAGAAGCCCATTTTCTCAAAACAAGTCCAGCACTTGACAGCATTTGAATCAATTGTGCTTGTAGATCTAGAGCTTCAGTAGTTGAATTAGCTCAGACATCAAATCATCGACATAAAAGTCTTTCAGGGCTGCTTTAGATGCCAATGGAAAATTCTGTTCTTCTTGTATAGCCAACTGCTGCAAACATTTGACTGCAAGGTACGGCGCTGATGCGGTGCCATAAGCAATTCTCGTCAATCGAAAATCTTGAATTGGTTTAAAAGGTGAATCACGCCAGACTATTCTTTGAAAATTTGAGTCTTTTAATCTGATTTGCCGGTACATTTTTTCTATATCAGCTGTCATGGCTATTTTTGTGCATTCTGAAGCGAATGAGTATTGTTGTCAAGTCCGCTTGTAACTGTGGACCAACCATTAATTTGTCGTTGAGAGAAACACCAGTTGAAGATTTAGCAGATCCATCGAATACCACGCGAAATTTGTCACCACTTTTGTTGGGAACTGGGTGATGTGGAAGATAAAAACTGGAATTGGCTGGAACATCTATCTCATTTTCAGGAATTAATTCCATATGAACAAGTTTCAAATAGTCCTCCATGAATTTATGATATTCACTGAAGAGACATGGATTCTTAGCAAATCGACGTTCAATTTGATGCAAACGATGTATAGCGATATCTCTAGAAGAACCAAGTTCATCACTGGATTCACGAAATGGAAATTTAACAGCAAATCTGCCTGTTGAATCACGAGAGAAAGTCTGTATGAAATGATTTTCACAAGCTGTTTCTTCTTGAGTGTAAGGCTTTATGTTTGAAATTTCCTCTAATTGCCAAAATTTGTCAAGTTCAAACTCAACTGCATTGCAACTAGCATGGTTAGATATAATGGTTTGAGAAATGCCTTTTGTCTTTTCGAGAATTACCCAACCGAAATTGATTCTAAAGCAGTAAGTCCGGAAACATTTAAATGTCCACTAAGCATAATTTCACCGAACACATCGGCGCCCAAAGAATATCTATTGGGCCAGGCTGATGACAGTTGATCTGCTAACTGCAGTTGTTTGAATGTTGTCAAAACAGATGCATCGACTGGACATTGAGGAAGGTCACAGGTGATTTTAGGCATGATTAATGCATCAACAGTTATAGATGCGTTTTTGTTAAACTGTGATGTTATTTGTAATTTAACCGAACCTGCAACTCTACCTACTTTTTGTGAACTCAAACCGTCTACGCTTATGTTTACCTTAGTGCGATTTAAATGCAATAAATTAACGCAACTCTCTCTAATGAATGAGCCTTGACTGGCTGAATCAATAAGTAGCCTACATTGTTGAGAAATGCCATTAATGTCTTTGACATAAACAATTGCTGTAGGCAATAAAACCGCTTGTGTGACGGGAACGATTGCGTTATTACTACTAATTGAAGGAAGTTCATTTTCTGTGTGTGTATCAGATCTTGAATTGTTTGAATCCTTCGAACATAAAATTGTATTGTGAGGTTTTGTACAGATTCTGCACAAGCTTGCGCGACATTTATCAATCGTATGTGTTTTGAACTTTAAGCAGTTACTGCATAATTTTAATTTTTTTACAGTATCCCATTTTTCTTTGTTAGGGAGTTCCAAAAAAAAAACTATCGCACTTAAATAATCCATGATGTAGGTACTTTTGCAATAAGTGCAAATATTCGCTACGATCTGTGAAGAAAGTACGCAGAATTATTATTTACTTTTTGTATATGTTCCCCCTAACATCAGAGGAAGCATCTGGTTTCCCTTTTCGGCACTTTGTCAACAACTCGAGCCCTAAAGCGTGGTTCAAGATATGCCCTTTGAACTCGGGGAAAGAGGGAAGTTTTTGCCTGCTTGTTCTAAAATCCATGTGCGAAGTGTTTCAGAGTCAAGTTTTCCCTTTAATAGAAAAATAATTATTGTATCCCAATGCTCTACAGGCTGTTTAAGGATTTTTAATGTGTCAATACATTGTTGTGTTGTATCGATTAATTTTCTTAAGCCTGATGATGATTCATATTTTTAATGCAGGCTGGGAAACTAATTTATTTAATGCCGCATTTATTATTTCGGTTTTTTTTTTTCGTAACGCTCAGTGAGTGCAATCCACGCTTTTTCGTAATTTTCATTTGAAATTTGAATTGAATGTAATAAAGTGGCTGCTTCGCCCTTCACAGAAAGCTTAAGATATTGTAATTTCTGACTATCACTTAGAGATTCATTATTTCCTACACTGGCAAGAAATAAATCACGAAATGAGATCCAGTCAATATAATTAGAAGTAAATATTGGTAATTCTATTTGCGGAAGTTTTTAAATTGTTTACATTAGTATTAACTGTACTTCGACATGCATTAGAACTATTCTCATTCTTTCTGAGTTTCCTTAATTCATCTTTTAACGTAATTTTTAATGAAGTTAATTTAGAAAAAGTTCATGCATTTCCTGTTCATATTTATCAAATTCGTCATCTAAACAAGAACAAAGAATATCATAATTTAATTTATTTATCTCAATATCTAAAGCATTTACGTCCTTTTCATGCACTTCAATAACAGAAATAGAATTTTCTTGATTTTGTAAATTATCCACTTTAGTAATTAATCGGGTTAGCTTACCTTTGATAATTCGCTTGTGTTTTTAGAAGATCTTCCATGTTGTGGTTTCGTGACCTTCCGGAATGTAAGTACGATGCTGTGAGATGCGATGCTACGCACTTTGTTGAGATGCACGATGCAAGATGATGATTTGATTTTGATTTGCGATGTTACGCACTTTGTTACGATGCAATATGATTGTGATTTGCGATTACGCACTTTGTTATTTTAGCTCCGTTGAGCAAATATTCGAAATTGTTGGAGTACGAACGCTTTCGTCGACCTCCCCACTCATCTAAAGTATGTCTGCTGGAATTTTGCTGCTGCCCGACGGACCATCTGTTGAGGGGTTGAAAAAGGAGGCACGAGGGTTGAAAAGGCACAACGTTCTTGAACGACATTTATTACTCAACTAACTATACATGACGAAAAACACTTGACAAACAAAAGAGCGCCCTCTTACGGGAGAACGAAATATTA